>JACXGM010022641.1:0-16604 GCA_016801145.1 Umbra pygmaea | reverse complement strand
AAATGTTGATAATCTCCCATCCTTAATTTGAATAATGCGCCGCAACGCAGCCAAATAAATGCTTATTTCAACAACAGGTAAAATGAGACGTCAATCAGCATCAAACCTCCAGTAGCAAATTAAATTTTGGGGTGGCACCCGGGGTGGCCAATCAGATGTCAGGGGTGTCCAGTGCCCCCCCGGACACCCCTCTGCCTCCACTACTGGTCCAGAGTGACACCAAGGTCTTTTATATTTTTTTCTGATATGACTGTACAACCGTCTCTTTGTTTCTTGGGACCTAAAATAAGCATTTCTGTTTTTTCAGAGTTTAGAAGTAAGTAATTTTCTGTCATCCAACTCTTTATATCCAAAACACAGGCTTCCAGGTTGTGCAGTTTTGGGGATTCCCCTTTTTTACTAAAATGTACAGCTGTGTGTCATCAGCATAGCTGTAAAAGTTGACATTGTGTTTCCGGATGACATCACCAAGAGGCAAAATGTATAGCGAGAACAGTAGCGGTCCCAAAACAGAACCTTGTGGAACACCAAAGCATACCTTTGATTGGTTGGAGGACAGACATCCCCAGATACAAACTGATATCTTTCCGATAGATAGGATTGGAACCATGCCAAAACATGTCCACATAGCCCGATATAGGTTTCCAATCTGTCTAGAAGAATGTTGTGGTCAATGGTATCGAAGGCAGCACTCAGGTCCAGAAGCACAAGAACAGAGGCACAGCTCTGGTCGGATGAAACTTGAAGGTTGTTTATCACCTATACAAGTGCAGTCTCAGTACTATGATGGGGTCTAAACCCAGACTGGAGCTTTTCGTTAGTGTTCTTAGTCTTTAGGAATTCACTGAGTTGCTGGGCGACCACTTTTTCTAATATTTTTGAGAGAAATGGTAGATTTGAAATAGGCCGGTAGTTGTTAAGTCTTACTGGGTCAAGTTTTTTTTTAATGTGGCTTTACTACAGGAAATTTTAAGGAGTTTGGTACACACCCAGATACTAGAGAGCAATTTATTATTTTTAGCATTTGCGAGCCAAGCACAGGGAGTAACTCTTTTAGAAATTTAGTTGACAGCTGGAAGGCTTTGAAGCCTTTACTATTTTAGTGAAAGACTCAAAGGATACAGGATAAAAAAATTCCAGTGTCCTTCCTAAGCCAATATCCTGACTGTTCTGCACAATCTCAGGACATGTGAGTTTAGGGGATATATGCTTCTTAAGGGAGGATTCTGTGATTTGTCTTCTAATAGTAATTATCTTTTCATCAAAAAAGCTCATAAATGCATTACTGTCAAAATGTAGTCCTATTTCATTTGTGGAATTCTGCTTTTTAGTTTAGTTGCAACTGTATCAAAAATAAATGTTGGGTTATTTTTGTTCTCCTCAATTAGGTTGGAGAAATAGGCTGATCAGGCAGAAGTAAGTGCATTACGGTAATGCAGAGTACTGTCATTCCAAGCTAGTCGAAATACTTCCAACTTGGTAGAACGCCATTTCCGCTCCAATCTTCTGGCGGCTTGCTTTAGGGTTCTGGTGTTTTCTGTATACCAGGGTGCAAGTTTCTTGTTACGGATATGTTTAGTTTTTAGCGGTGCAACTGTATTCAGTGTGTTACACAGGGTTAGGTGTAAATCTTCAGTTAGATCATTCACAGATGTGTCAACTGTGACATCATTGGTATGGTAGAATGAGTCAGGAAGGGCATCCAAGAACCTTTGGGTTGTTAGAGAATTTATATTACGGCTCTTAAAAGTCCCTGGTTGGGTTACAATTGGAGTTACTGAAGTAACAGTAAATGTAATCAAATGGTGGTCTGAAATTCCTGGGTTAAGAGGACAAACACTGAGATCTACAACATCTATGCCATGAGACAATACAAGGTCCAACGTGTGACTATGGCAGTGTGTAGGTCCTGAGACATGTTGGACAAAACCCACTGAATCAATTATTCCTATAAAAGCTTTTTGGAGAGGGTCATTCAAGTTCTCCATATGAATGTTAAAATCACCACAAATTATAATATTATCTGCCATCACTACTAGGCCAGATAAAAATTCAGGGAATTCATTAAGAAACACTGTGTATGGCCCAGGTGGCCTGTAGATAGTTGCTAAAAAAAAACAGATTGATTAAGCCGCACGGATTTCATTACTAAAACCTCAAAAGACACATATCCAGTAATTTTTTGGGGTGTAAGTTTAAGATCAGTGTCATAAATGAAGGCCACACCACTGCCTTTCTGAGATTCATGGGGGATATTGTTACCAACGAAGCCAGGAGGAGAGGCCTCATTAAGGGCAATAAATTCATCAGGCTTAAGCCAGGTTTCACACAGGCCAATCAAATCAAGTTTATGATCTGTAATTAGTTCATTGACTATAATTGCCTTTAAGGTAAGGGATCGTACATCTAGTAGTCCCATTTTTAGGTTAGTATCTTTTTTGTAATTAAAATCTTTTTTGTTGATGACAGAAGTGGTGGAGGGCTTTATTATAGTGAGATTACTACGGTGAACACCATCTCGTTTAGCCTTACACAACCTGGATCGAGGTACAGTCACAGTCTCAATGAGAAAAACTGAGCTCACTTCACTGGCTATGCTAGTGGTGGACTCCTCTAAGCTGGCAGAGTGGCTAATAGCCTGCAGCCTAACCTGCACCCTATTTCATGGTGAGGCTATAGGAGTTAGACTCCTGTCTATGTTGCTAGATAAAAGAAGAGCACCACTCCAGCTAGGATGGAGTCCATCACTCTTCAGCAGGTTAGGCCTGACTCTTTTTCTGGGCAAGTCCCAAAAAGAGGGCAAGTTATCTACAAATTCTATCTCCTGTGACGGCAGAACACCGTCTTCAGCCAGCGATTGAGTTGTGAGAGTCTGCTGTAGATCTCCTCACACTACACCTGACTGGGAGTGGACCAGAGACAATTACTCGATGCCGACACATCTTTCTAGCTAATTTACATGCGGAAGCTATGTTCTGCTTAGTAACCTCTGACTGTTTCATCCTAACATCATTGGTGCCAACGTGAATAACAATATCTCTGTACTCTCTAGCCTTGCCCGTTTTTGATTTCGCTAGCACCAATCTCAGATTAGCCTCTACGTCGGTAGCCCTGGCCCCAGGTAAACACTGTATAATCGCTGGCTGATTCTTCAGTGTAATATTATGGGTAATGGAGTCACCGATTACTAAACTTTTCATTTTGTCATCTGACCTGCTTAGACGCGTCTGCGGCTCAATCCCCAAGAGAGACAACTCAGGCCCTGAGTCGGAGTCAAGTGGGGAAAACCGGTTGAAAGTGTCTGTCGGTGGTATAGAATTCGACACCAGCCGAGCAGGCCGATGGCGCCCTTTGCCAGCAACCATGAGAAAATTATTCGGCTGCAAGGACAGTGCGAGGGAGTTAGGATAGCTACTACTATCAACACTGCCTGGTGGCTCAGACGCGTTCTTATCGTTAGCTATGATTTTCCTTTTCTGGCAACTGCGTCTGAAGCCGAGCTTCTAACTTAGCTATCTTAGCAAGAAGGAGAGAACAGCAACTGCAGTACGACATGCTATTTAGCTTTCGACTGGTCGCAGTAGATGAGAGACTCCTCTGTTGTCCAATAGCGTCCCGGGGTAGCCATGTCGTTTTCGAGGCGGAAGATTCCGAAGTAGTTTTCCGAGCCAGAAACTCTGTGTGTCCAAAAATAGAGTCTTGAGGTGAAATCGTTGATTGAACAATAAACTAGTACTTTGGTAGACTCGTAAAAAGAGAGTTTAACGTATGTGATAAAATATAGATAAGTGTTTAAGAGCTTGGCATTTTGCCAGTGGCCAACAGCAAGCAACGTAAAACGTAAGAGCAGAAACAATGAGTACTCCTAGCTAATGTTGCCAAATATAAAATAATAAAATGACACACATGTTTAGTCAGACCAATCTAAGTCAGGTAGACAGCTGCCGGGAGATGCAGCAGTAGCTACCAGAAAAGTCAGGTGCAAGCAGCAGCCTTTTTTTTACATTTAAAAAATCTAAATTTCCAAACGACATTGTGTTTTCAATTTAAAAATAGTTTATACATTTGGAATTTCTGTTAGTCAATTAAGATTATGTTCATAATGTAGAACAGAAGAGTAGATTGTAAGCATTTATATTTTTTAAGTGAAGAAGAAATAATGCCAAATGGACAAATGAGACAAATGGACACTAATCTATATATGCAAAACAGAGCTTTAAATAATAAATCTACTATTTCTTTATTTTTCTGTTCTGCATATGATAGCAGCCACAGGTGATGCTGGGAATGAAGAAACAAAGACAAAAATGGAGGCTGCTGTGACGGTGGTGGTAGGGACCAGGGCAGAGACTATGACAGGTGCAGCAAAGCAATATATATGCATGTTAGTTCAATTGATTTTGATCTTTGATTGTAGTTGATCGATTATTGAAAAAAGCAGGTGCATAAACTGAGAGCAGTAGGATGTTCTATTGTGTGTAACAAAACACTGCATAGTGAAAGGAAACCTTACAGCTCTGGAAAGAAATTAAGAGACCAATGCGAAAATTCTATCTGATTTAACTTTTGATAAGTATGTGTTTGGGTAAAATTAACCTTTTTGTTTTATTCCATAAACATTTCTACCAAATTTAAAATTAAACTATTGTCATTTAGAGCATTCATTTGGAGAAAATTACAACTGGTCATAATATCAAAAAAAGATGCAGTGTTGTCAGACCTTGTATAATGCAAAGACAATACATTCATATTCATTTTTAAACAACACAATACAAATGTGTTAACTTACGTAGAGTTCAGAAGTCAATATTTGTCTGAATAATAATAATAATCGTATATTAACAATAATTTGCTTTCATGCATCTTGGAATGCTCCAAGACACCTGTTCCATACTCTGGTCTTTCACATTGATGCGGGTGACTTTATGTCACTCCTGGCTCAAATATTCCAGCAGCTCGGATTTTATTGATGGGTTATGACCATCCATTTTCCTCTTGATCACATTCCATAGGCTTTCAATAGGTTTTTTTAAGAAAAAATGTCTGTGGTCTCTTGATTTTTTTCAGAGCTGTACATAAATTTTGGGGATTTAAAAAAATCACAATATACTTTTTTTACAACATTTGTCAAATGGTCACATGAAAGAGAAAGTAGTTCTGTTGCTATCGCTCAAATGATAAGGTACTTTTAAATTCTGTATTATTAGACCTATTTTTGTTAGCAGCCAATGATCCATCATAGTTTAGTATTATATAGTGCATGGTGCATTCATTTGTATTTGGAACCAGTGCTGGCCCGAGCCTTTTTTTTTTATTGTCATGTTCCAGGCTTTGAGATGCATTTTATGTACAAATAGTGCTCTGTAAATAAAGTATGATTGATTGATTGATTGATTTTGGGGGTTCTAAGCAGAATTTGATGGCCCTGGTGGCCAGGAGGCCCCAAGCAGCCGTTTAGTTCACTTATGCCTGGGGCCGGCCCTCTTTGGAAGTGTACATGGGCCGGTCTGCGTCTTAAAGTCCCGGGTCGTTTTTACAGGGGTGTAATTCTTCTGGATAAATCCGGAAATCCGGCATTTCCGACCTGAAAATGAGGCTCTCGTAAATTATGCAAATCCGTCAACGTTTTTTGTGCCTCTGATTCGTGTTACTCCGCAAGTAGTCTATTCATTTATCACGATAAAACTTAAGCAGAGCTCCACCAAATCGTTGCGGTAGGTTATGTGTTCAATATCTTAGCTGAAGCCGACAACGGCACAAAATAAATGTAAAGAGACAAAGTGGAGTTCAAATTTTGTTTTGACAAGTATAATACATTCTATAGTAATGTATGTGACACCAAGACTAGGGCACTATAGTAAAACACTCCCAAACATAACCAGTCAGAGACTTTTGTATCCTGCTAAAATAGCCTATAGGGACCTATGTTTTGCACTATGTGGAGAACGCGGGTGGAACTGCGGAATCCAAACATTAACGCGGAAATCAGACATTTACATGGAATTCAGCAATATATAGGCTATATATTTTTTCTATAATCCAAATATTGTCCCGTAATATTAACAACTCATTGAGTTTCTCATAATCAACAAGGCAGCGAATATGGAAGTTAATTTGCACTCTATAGGCTATGCAGTGTGTGTTTCTCTACCTCTTCATCATATCGTTCAAACGTTGTAATGCGCTTGATAGCTGACAGCTATAAACAACAGTATTTACTCTATTCCAAATTTTCCAATCAGACAACGCTTGTTTTTTCCCTTTCAATCACATATCCAAATGCATATAACTAGATGTAGGCTACTATGTTTATTCACCTGAAGTAATTCTCTGAAGGTCTTGCTAATCAGGCAGCTCTTTCACTCCGGGAGAGCAGGGTCAAACTAGCGGGACTGCTGCTGAATGTTAAATGGCTTTGTCCACACGACTGCGCTTGATACAACTTTGTAAAATAACGTTTATAAATATGTTTGTCGTTGTTCCACTTTTCTTTGATTTCTGAGAATCTTTGTCTACTCTTTTAGTTTTTATTTTGGATAGATTCTTCTGTAAGAAGAAATAATATGTTATTAACATGACAAATACCTATGCACATTTCGTGAAATAGCCTGCTTCTGCCTGTCTAGATATAATTACTTTGGTCATATGGAAAGTAAATGTAGCCTAACTAGCAATGCAAGTGCAAACTGTACAGCAGTATTCTCTATATTTTAGGTTAGGCTGCGGGCTTCTGAATTCAACTTTTGTCCAAATAGTTGTTTAGTTGCTGGTGGGTAAAAAAAGTAGTTGAGCAAACCACCTTTGCCTGGGTAGTGTTTCCCAACCATGGGTACTAGGACCCCTGGTGGTACAGTAACCAAAAACTGGAAATCAGGGAATTTGGAAGAAATTAAATGGAAGTCAGGGAATATGAAAAAGAAATAAAACGGAATTGGCCAAAAAATAAAACTTATTTCATAGGGCCCTACAATATGCAAAATGGGGGGGGGGGGGGGGCTGTCGATGCGTCATGGTAGGTGCGCCATGTATTTTCCTGCTTTTTTGTCCTTTGCCAATCACACCCCTGGCCAGTCCAGCCTTTGCCCTCACCCTATTTTAGAGAGAGACAGGGTCTGCCATCTGGGAGAGGGGTGGGCCAGGCGTAGCCAGTTATGAACAGTTCTCAAACAGGCTAAATACCATCTTTGCTCCACCCCATCATCTCTACCCACCTGTGCATCCAGCCAAACTACAGGTCTCGGTTCAGCCAGCACTGCCCAGTCTGCCACTGCCTCAGTCTGCACCGGACCTGCCTCAGGGAGCTTTGTCATCGCCGAACCGGCCCCAAGGTGCCCCGTCAGCACTTCAGTGGGTCTGGGTCCCTGGAAAAAAAATATTTTTTAAGGTTTTGCCTTAAATAAGGTTTTGCCTCATTTTGGGTGCCTTGGTTTCTGTATTAAATATCGAACCACAACTCTGCACTTGCTACCTCATCCATTATACTGCACCTATTTCGAGACAAAAAAACTATTAAAACATGTGTAGTAGTATTTGTGCACATGTTGTGCTTTTATAGCCTTTCCAGGCAGCATCCATCCAGCCTAAGCATACCCAGACATGCCCAAGCTGTATCAGTTCCACAAACATTATGCAACCTCCGCATAGCACATGCCTGGACATGCCTGGGCTGCACAAAACACCTAACGGACCCTATCACCCCTGACAACACTAAGACTCTGGTCCACTTTCAGCATAGATGTGCCTTCCTCCACTTACCCTCACCAAATGCCTTTGGGGGAATCCCTGCAGCCATCTTTAGTGTCAGTCCAAACCCTTATTCAACCAAGGGACATTGACAGCTTAAGCCCCTAAGGCAGGGTTCATCAACTCCGGCCCTGGAGGGCTGAAACACTTCTGATTTTTGTTCTCTCTTTTTAATAAGGGACTGTTTTATACCTGGTAAAGCAGGGGATTTAAATTAATTACTAGGTAAAATAAAAAATCTGAAGTGTTTCGCCCCACCAGGACCGGAGTTGATGACCCCTGCCCTAAAAGGCCTAGTTTATGATTGAGTGGGTACAACTCTGGTGAATGAAACCCCCCAGAATTCCATTCACAATGATTCTACATCTGTTCTGAAAAGTTTGAACAAAGTCAATATAATGTCATGGCACTGACATGTGTCATTCTCTATTGTTTTATGAAACAGGGTGCCACCCAAGTCCCTCTCTGAGGCATGGACATATCTGATTGACATGATGGAATTCTGTAGTCATTCAGGTTTCCTGTCTCTCTTTTTCCTTGTTTTTCTGTCTCTCTCACACACACTCTCTGTCTCTCTATATATACAGTGCCTTGCGAAAGTATTCGGCCCCCTTGAACATTTTGACCTTTTGCCACATTTCAGGCTTCAAACATAAAGATATAAAACTGTATTTTTTTCTGAAGAAGCAACAACAAGTGGGACACAATCATGAAGTGGAATGAAATTTATTGGATATTTCAAAAAAAAATTAACAAATAGAAAACTGACAAATTGGCCGATCAAAATTATTCAGCCCCTTTACCTTCAGTGCAGCAGCTCTCTCCAGAAGTTCAGTGAGGATCTCTGAATGATCCAATGTTGACCTAAATGACTAATGATGATAAATAGAATCCACCTGTGTGTAATGAAGTCTCCGTATAAATGCACTTGCTCTGTGATAGTTTCAGAAGTCCGTTGAAAGCACAGAGAGCATCATGAAGAACAAGGAATACACCAAGCAGGTCCGAGATACTGTTGTGGAGAAGTTGTAAAGCCGGATTTGGATACAGAAAGATTTCCCAAGCTTTAAACATCCCA
Organism: Umbra pygmaea; assembly: GCA_016801145.1. NCBI lineage: Eukaryota > Metazoa > Chordata > Actinopteri > Esociformes > Umbridae > Umbra > Umbra pygmaea. The sequence continues at coordinate 7,783 of JACXGM010022641.1, read as the reverse complement.
AGGAGCACTATTCAAGCGATAATATTGAAATGGAAGGAGTATCAGACCACTGCAAATCTACCAAGATCCGGCCGTCCCTCTAAACTTTCAGCTCATACAAGGAGAATACTGATCAGAGATGCAGCCAAGAGGCCCATGATCACTCTGGATGAACTGCAGAGATCTACAGCTGAGGTGGGCGAGTCTGTCCTTTTTGGCAACAATGCAAAATGTTATGTTTGGCGTAAAAGCAACACAGCTCATCACCCTGAACACACCATGCCCACTGTCAAACATGGTGGTGGCAGCATCATGGTTTGGGCCTGCTTCTCTTCAGCAGGGACAGGGAAGATGGCTAAAATTGATGGGAAGATGGATGGAGCCAAATACAGGACCATTCTGGAAGAACCTGATGGAGTCTGCAAAAGACCTGAGACTGAGATGGAGATTTGTCTTCCAACAAGAAAATGATCCAAAACATAAAGCAAAATCTACAATGGAATGGTTCACAAATTAACATATCCAGGTGTTAGAATGGCCAAGTCAAAGTCCAGACCTGAATCCAATCGAGAATCTGTGGAACTGAAAACTACTGTTCACAAACGATCTCCATCCAACCTCACTGAGCTCGAGCTGTTTTGCAGGGAGGAATGGGCAAAAATGTCAGTCTCTCGATGTGCCAAACTGATAGAGACATACCCCAAGCGACTTACTGCTGTAATCGCAGCAAAAGGTGGCGCTACAAAGTATTAACTTAAGGGGGCTGAATAATTTAGCAATTTTTCAGTTTTCTATTTGTTAAAAAAGTTTGAAATATACAATAAATTTTGTTCCACTTCATGATTGTGTCCCACTTGTTGTTGATTCTTCACAAAAAATTACAGTTTCATATTTTTATGTTTTAAACCTGAAATGTGGCAAAAGGTCAAAAAGTTCAAGGGGGCCAAATACTTTCGCAAGGCACTGTATATCCTCTCTCCCCTTGGTTGAAAAGTTAGTTCATCGGTCTCTCTCTTTAACCTTGTTCACTCTTTCCCACCATCTTCTACCACTCTTCCCCATCTGCCCTTTCTCTCCCACCACCCCTCCTCTCTCTACCCCTCTCGATTTCTCCTTCTCTCCCATATCCTACCCTCTCTCTCTCTCTCTGGTGTGTTTACACTGAAGGACTTAAGAAGGAGCGACTCCAGGCATTGTCGTCTCTCCGTACAGACAGTGACAACCACTCAGAGTCAGCCTTCCCTTTCCTTGTTCTTTTTCCAATAGAGACAAATGTCAGCCTCAGATGGAGGGATTTGGTTTCAGAGGAAAGGGAATGCTTCTCTCTCACTCACTTTCGTTTTTCACTCCCACTGCCATTTGAAGGCTTGTGGTTTGCAACGTTGGCATTGATGGGTTTACTGTCATGCAATCTTTCCATTGGCTTCCTAATAAGGCAACAGCCACATTATGCCCAAGACTGATGAAGCCACTCAGTGTCTGTCCTGCCTGGGAGGAATGGTTTTCCAGTCCAGCGGACCACCAAGTCGGTAACCCATCTATTTCTGCTAACTGGATAGTGAAACGCCCAGAAGAAATCCTCTCAGATAACGTGGTGAATATTATCCCCTCATGCAAGAGGAAAGAAGGACATGCGTTCTCAGTCCTACAGCTGCCAAGAGGGCCTTCAGGTTACATCTGTGTGATGAATGGTCGGGCAATACTAGTAAAAGAATCCAATATTGAAATATGTCTTAAAGATTGAGACTGTGATATTTGCAATTAACAAAATAATGTTTTAAACATCACATTTTGTCCAGGATGTGTAATATGTTGTTAATTATTTGCAAATATTCTAGGTAGAATCACTATCATAGCTCAGTGAGCAATGAGGTTTAAGCAGGTTGCTTTAATGGCGTGGGGCACAAATCATTACATAGAGCTAAAAATTAATGAAAGAGTTCACCATTACGGGTACCTGTGTTAACTCAATAACGCCACAACCAGTGGCCAAAGTCGTGAACTGCACTTTTAAGTATGTTAACATAATATGTAATAATACAATGACTCAAAAAGAATTGTTTTTGAATCACATCTTGCTCTTATCTCTATATTTGTATGTTGACATAAAACATGATGCAACTCCCTTTCATCATTGTATAGTTCCTGGAGCCTGAAAGGCCCTAAAAGGTATACATTATGTGCACAATTATTATGTTTCTGATTTCTTTTTTAGACTGTAATCTGAATGTCAAGTTACTTTTTCATCTGGAGCATCAGAGTATTTTCTTAGATGCTTCTTGGGTTTTTCTGCAGCATTTTACAGCATAATCCTAGTTGCTGTAATGTTAGCCTACACCTTCCTTTACAACGATGCTCCCCTCTTCCGCTCTGGTAAATCAATCATTACTGGGTGACGTAAAACTCATCACTACTGGTGCTCCAGTGCAGGAATGTTGCCAGACACCAAATTTACTCTCTGTTTACTGCCAAATACAGAGAGATTGACCTGGCAGCGATAGGCTTAATCAGCATCGTGTGAACTGGTTTGGCAAGGGTTGGAATCTAACGATGTTCATTTATATGTAAGAATCCTGCACTGCACCTTTAACTGCAAAAGAAATGTGTAAAGGGTCATGGATGCCCCCTCCTGGATGTAAATGGGTGGTGGCTCCAGCCACCCCCAACTCTGCGTTAGATGTTAGTTTTCCATCGAACTGTCTATACCATTCACTGCCTGCAACTCAATATGCATACTACATACATACTACATTCTAAAAGTATGTACTGCACAGGTGGTAGTAAAGTACATACTAGTAAGTATAGTAAGTGTGTATGCTAGCATTGGGACACAATAACTCCTCATAACGTTGCATCTAAAATTAGACCACTTCCACGAGCGATGAAAAGTTTGAACATTAAACATTTGGCACATCCTGTTCGTATTTTATTTAAACTTTAATAATATTGGTACAATAACAAAAGAAGTGAATGTAATGACACGTTTATTATTACCTAACTTTTGTATACTTACATTTAAACACTGCCAAATGAGGACTGGCTTCGGGAAATATGGGATCAAAAAAGGGCCAATAATATTTTGAGGTTGCGAAGTGATGTTTGCATGTGTAAAAAAGTTTTGCATCTGTGAAAATATTTTGTGAATGTGTAAAAAAGTTTTGCATCTGTAGAAATATTTTGTAAATGTGTAAAAAAGTTTTGCATCTGTAGAAATATTTTGTGAATGTGGATCGCTTAATTATATAATAAATACACAGACTCCTGTGTAATGTTAGCTACATTAACGATTGAAATAGTTGATCGGTGGGCAGCGTTCTGATTGGCTAATCAATAAGCAACGAGCTGATTGGATAACGTTTTGGCCCTGTTTTGTAAATTTCACAACTCGTAACTTGGGTTTTGTAACTCCAGTGTTGCACAAAACATTTGCAGACATTTACAAAATATTTCTACAGATGCAAAACTTTTCTACACATTCACAAAACATTTCTACAGATAGATGCTAAACATTTTTACACTTTCACAAAATATTTCTACAGATGCAAAACTTTTTTCCACGTTCACAAAATATTTCTACAGATGCAAAAAGTTTTTACACATTCACAAAATATTTCCACAGATGCAAAACTTTTTTACACATGCAAGCATCACTTCGCAACCTCAAAATATTTTTGGCCCTTATTTGATCCCATAGGGAAACCCCTCCTATTCTGTGTCGCAAAGGATTGTGGGCTATATCAGCCCAAAAAGCATGCAGGGTTGCATACTTCGAAAATCCCCCAGACGTAATAGACCATCTGGGAACTTCTGACTTACTAAATTTGCGTACTATGGTTTGGGATATACTAATCGTAGTCTGGCATACTATATAGTATGCATAGTATGCATATTGAGAATAAGCCGCTGTTTCTACCTATAGATCACTCATATTCTCAGCCAACTGTTTACAGCGGTTTCCATTCCTTTATTATTGTCTTGATTTAGGTTCTTGGTTGTGTTCAGTTAGCTCTAGCTCATTGTCTTATTGTAGTGTGTATGTAGGTGTTGTTCAGTGTGTTCATTAATACTTTAAGACTCTTTGTAGTTGATGTTTTGTTTGATAGTGTTTTTATCTGAATTAAAGGCTGTTTTATACCATAACTACTTCACATTTGTCTCTGTGTATCCCTGCACCCTGCTCACATTACAGAAAGAAATAACCATTAAGACTCTAGGAACATTTTATCATGAAACCATTTTTAAGAGCTGCAACCTCCCTGGAATTAGACAAAGTTCATGGTTTCAAGGGCATTGCTAAGGTCAGGAAAGCAGAAACACTGAATAATAAAGATAAGCTGAAGCATCAAGAATGGGCCAAGAAATACCTTAAGAGTAACTCTTGATGGACCAAACAGGAAGGCCAATGGCTGGATCATTAATGGACACTAGTCCAGTTCAAGTCTGGCACTAGCAAGGTGGGAGTGGGGCAGCCACGGTCGGTGTATCATAATTGGGGACGCCGGCCTCGCATTACGTTTGGGACTGGAGTGAATGGATCTTAATTAGGGACGCCGGTCTGGGGGAATCGGAACGGTATCACACAATGGGCCCTATCTTACAACCACCGCAATTGACTTTTTACACAAACGCATGTATCATTCCTATCTTACACCTGACGCATATGGGACTTTTCCTTCCACAGACGCCCGTCGGTAAATTAGGGAATGAACTTGCGTTTGTTGGGCGGTTCAGCGAAAAGAAGAGGCGTGTTCCGGCGCAAACGTTCCCTTTTGCTATCTTGCAGTCCCCGAAAACACTTCCGCCACTGACCAGGAAAAACCTGGTTTAAAGTCAGTGGCGTGTTATTCATATGCTATTTTAAGGGCGCATGCTTAACCATAATGTAGCGTGTGCACAACGCGCATTCACTTTGCTCCTCTCATACACAAATGCAGCAGTTCTTTATTATTGCAATACATAATTAGAAGGAAAAATATTACCACACGAGGAAGTCATTGTGATGTCCGAAAATGTGAAAAATAGGTAGCCTATACATCTACGTACACATTTACTCAAATTATTCATAATGAATTATTTGCACTGATATACATCAACCTCAAGGGAACCCATTCAATCAACAAGTATACACACGTAATTTGCGATGCTAATAGTAAAATCCCCCATATCTTTACTCAGAATTACTCAGGCTCAAGCCACGACTCATTTATGGCAACTTTGCTATGATGAATCCCCCCTTGGATGGGTGACTGTGAAGGGGACAACAGTTATCCGTTAAATACATGGTTAATGATGACACAATTTATGATGCCAGCAAGTCCGTAAAATGCTGTTTAATCAAAAACACACACAAACACGCAGTGTAGCCTAATTGAACGAATATTTGGCACATTAAAAATGCGCGTCAGGTGTTTAGATAGAACAGGTACACTACGTCGCAGCATTCGTTGTGGCTTGTATTTTACGCAACATTTCCATGAATCATTGATGTGTTGATGACATTAATTAGGAAATTTCAGGACTTCAGGAGACGTGATGTTGAAGTGCGTGCCAGCCACTTAAATGCCCAGAAATGCAGAACGGGAGTGGAAAGCTTATTTTACAGAAGAGTAATCTCGGTCTAATGTTAGACTACATTGCAAAAATATTATTATGCATTCATAACCTCGTGATTTAGTGAGAGTGAGTCCAAAACATTGGAAAGTATGCTATGTCTTGTGACATTTCTTTATTTACATTTTGTAAAAAGAAAAATCAATAGAAAATCGCCGTTATAATAGCAATCCGCCATAGAAGATGCGCTCCTGCTCTTAAAGGGAATGTGAGATGACGATCTGATTGGTTTATTGCACGTTACGCCCAAACCACACCTATTACTAATGAAGCTACTTTAGACCTACCCATTTTAGATATGCGTCGGGCGCAAGAATCCTTTATCCCGCCGGTAAAATAGCAACAGCGCCCGGGACCCTCCCACAATGTAACTTGCGTTTCGCGTTTGATACTTGCGTTTCAGATCGTTAAAATAGGGCCCAATGGGTTTGAAGCACCGTTCCATTCACTCCGGTCCCGAACGCAATGCAAGCTCGGCATCCCCAATAAAGATCCATGCACTCTGGTCCCGAACGTAATGAGAGCCCGGCATCCCCAATTAAGATCCACCGACTGCGGCTGGAGTGGGGTAATGGTGTGGGCTGCTATCGTAGTTGAGAAGCAAGTTGGACATTTTCAGTTTGCAAATGGACTGAAAATCAACTCCCAGTACTGCCAGTTTCTGGAAGACACTTTTATCAATCAGATGTACTAGAAAATGTATGCAGGACTATTCACTGCATGTGTTCAAGTATTCCATTGCTTGGTTAGGCAGAAATGTTTTCAAGTGTGAGATTTAGAGCAAGGGAAAACAATACACATCTTTTAACACCTGTTTGTCTGTGGTGATTGATTCAGAGAAATTGTTGATGATCAAATCAAGAAAGTGACAAATTCTGTTGTTTTACATACTTGATATTTAACATACTTTTTAAGGCATTAGCTTCTCAAGTAAGTAGAGAAATAATAATTTGGCATTTAGTTGCCTATTAATTATGCACACTAATATTTGAGAAAATAATTTGTATTTCTAATTAACACTTTATTGTTCTTAATCATTCAGTTGTGATGTAAAGTAAATTGTTGGCTTCACTGATGGCATTGTATTTGTTCAACTGTTGAAATAAACTTGAAAATAGTAATTGCCTAATATGTTTGCACACTTTTGAATTTCACCATTTTGTTTGATTTTAAATATTATTTAGAGGTGCCAATAGTTATGAAAGGTATGTTTTACAGAGAAGAATCTTACTACTCAATTAGAATATTTTGTGATAACAAATTATTGTATTAAAATAAAAATGGTTAGGGTTAGGGATAGAATAAGGTATTATGGTTAGGGCTATTGGTAGTAGATAGTTGAAATGTGGCAGTCTATAAATAGTCTGTAAAGCATCTACAGATTGACTATCCAAATAAAGTGTTATGCAGATGAGGAAGATGCTTAGCAAGTTCAATGGTCAGAGAGCAGTTTAGACAATTGTTATTTGACACATTGTGTGGGATACTTTTTGCATTAACTTTTGTTTAATTTTATGAAGAGTGCCAATATTCTTTAGTAGACTTTAAATTAGTTTTGACAGTGAATTCCATTATGTCTGAGCACACCTGTAGGCAGAAAATATATGAAATGATTTCTTCAGTATATATTTATCAGTGATCTTTACTGTCATGCTACTACTGTTGGTTTTTCCAGCTTTAGTGAACCACTGGTCCCAAATTTAAAATCATAATTTAGTAGTTTTTTCATTAGTCCACTGATAATGCAATCCTCAAAAGTGTGCATATCAGCAGTAACATTTTCAGGGTTGAACACTTTTATTTAAAATCTGTCTTCTTACTGAAAGTAATTGGTCTTAAAAATGTGACTGCTGACATGTAAACATTTGGGGATTGAATAATGCAATAAACACATAATACTAAAAGATAAATATCAGTGGACTAGCAGACCTACAACTAAAACATAATAATCAGTGGACTAATGGACAACATTCTAAAATATTATAATCAGTGGACTAATGGACAACATACTAAAATATAATAATCAGTGGACTAATGGACAACATACTAAAATATAATAATCAGTGGACTAATGGACAACATACTAAAATATAATAATCAGTGGACTAATGGACAACATACTAAAATATAATCATCAGTGGACTAATGGACAACATACTAAAATATAATAATCAGTGGACTAATGGACAACATA
>JACXGM010022640.1:0-16604 GCA_016801145.1 Umbra pygmaea | reverse complement strand
GGAAGTTTGTAGATGGGTACACCATCATAAGCTGATGGACTAACACAGTGTGGCTGTAATGGTAAAGGGTGTGAGTGAGCTTCTGCATTGTTTCGCTCTTTTTTTCTATTTGTTCTATTACCTTTGACCTTGCCGGATCCTTCTCCCTCTCGTGGGCCTATGTGTTCCGGGACCTTAAAATTTACAAATTAAGCACTGGTAATATCTATAATAAAATGGTTTGATTTGTTAATTGTTAGTTTTTCGACCACGTTGCCAATTGTCCATTTAAGTTCGTTAAGCGTTAGTTTTGATGAACAAGTGTTATCAAGAAGGCATTTTGTAATCATATATTCTTAATCTTATTGTCATTTTTTAGTTTTAAATACTGCCAAATGCCCAACTTGCTGCTGTCCAACCAATGTGTTGACCAGTCTGGTTTATCAATCTCCGCCAGATGTCTGTGTCAGTCAGTCATGATTTTGAGTGTAGCGTGCTCTTGTGGCAACCTTTCCGTAATGCATTGCGCAGAAAGGTTGCCCAGTTAGAACAAAGAAAAGCTAATACGAAATAAATCGGTTTTTATTTAGTAATCATGGCTTACTTTATATTTGTTACAGAGGTTCATGACAGAAAAGAATAAAAACACAGAGAAACACAGAAAAAGTCAGGTCACCAAGCTTTTAACAGATTTCATTTTGTCTTCTCTCTCTCTCTCTCTCTCTCTCTCTCTCTCTCTCTCTCTCTCGTGCTTTACTCCTTTTCAACCAGTCTTTTATTCATATAGCCCAGATACAGTGAGATATTGAAAGACATGAGTATAAATGCTATTGTAGTAAAACGGGACAATCGGTATCTTCACACGCAGTGTCAAGACAGAACAGAACTTTCTCAATCGCCTACTTGTTTCAAATATTCAATTGAGCATACACCACATCATCCAAGAATAACAATCCTTGTAGAAACTGAAATGTATATAGGTACATACCTGATAGTATTCATGAACTATTCGACAGGGAGATATGCATATGAGTGATTGCTAAGTTAATTAGAGGCTTAGAGAATATTTTCGATAGTACACGATCATTTTAGTGTAGAATTATCCCACAGTCCACTGTTGATACTCACACACAGCACACCTCCCATGAGCCTTCAATTCTCTCAACTCAAGTAACTTGACCTTGGAGACAAGTCTTAGTGCGCAGGATAAGAAAAGAAGAGCGAGGGGAGCGAGAGCGGCGGACCGCCAGTTGGAGGACCGAGGTAGAATAGATTGAGGTGTGTTGGATTTACTCGTCCTCCTTCTCCTCCCCGTGTGTAATGACGTAGCAGATGTTCTTGTAGTCTACGTTGCCAGCCACATCTGGGGGGAAGGCAGCCCACAAGTTTGTCATCTGGGGGAGAGAAGGAAAGGCTTTAAACTCTGAACCATTTCTGAAATATGCACTGTCCTCCCCTGGCTCCGTTTTCGTTTTTCATAAGCAGTACAAATATCAAAAATACCTTTAACCACTTAAAAATAACATATTTTAAGGTATTTAATAAAGTTTACGTTTTCTGGGTATAAGGGCTATACAAATTGCTATCTAGAGCCTCACAGTCTGACGTTTCACAGTGGCCATGAATAAAAGCCATAGGCCTAGGTGCCCATTCAAATTTGCCATAAAATGACTTTATTTAATTTGATTCATTATCTTTTACTAAATGTCCTTAACTTTTGCTCATTTGCTAAGAATGTTGTTTGAAGTGTCTATTAGCTACGACATACACTCACCTAAAGGATTATTAGGAACACCATACTAATACTGTTTTTGACCCCCTTTCGCCGTCAGAACTGCCTTAATTCTACGTGGCATTGATTCAACAAGATGGTGCATTATCCTGCTGGAAGTAGCCGTCAGAGGATGGGTACATGGTGGCCATAAAGGGATGGACATGGTCAGAAACAATGCTCAGGTAGGCACTAAGGGGCCTAAAGTGTGCCAAGAAAACATCCCCCAAACCATTACACCACCAGCCTGCACAGTGCTAACAAGGCATGATGGATCCATGTTCTCATTCTGTTTACACCAAATTCTGACTCTACCATCTGAATGTCTCAACAGAAATCAAGACTCATCAGACCAGAAAACATTTTTCCAGTCTTCAACTGTCCAATTTTGGTGAGCTCTTGCAAATTGTAGCCTCTTTTTCCTGTTTGTAGTGGAGATGAGTGGTACCCAGTGGGGTCTTCTGCTGTTGTAGCCCATCCGCCTCAAGGTTGTGCGTGTTGTGGCTTCACAAATGCTTTGCTGCATACCTCGGTTTTAACAAGTGGTTATTTCAGTCAAAGTTGCCCTTCTATCAGCTTGAAGCAGTCGGCCGATTCTCCTCTGACCTCTAGCATCAACAAGGCATTTTCCCCCACAGGACTGCCACATACTGGATGTCTTTCCCTTTTCACATCATTCTTTGTAAACCCTAGAAATGGTTGTGCGTGAAAATCTCAGTAACTGAGCAGATTATGAAATACTCAGACCGGCCCGTCTGGCACCAACCACCATGCCACGCTCAAAATTGCTTAAACCTTTCTTTCCCGTTCTGACATGTAGTTTGGAGTTCAGGATATTGTATTGACCAGGAAGACACCCCTAAATGCATTGAAGCAACTGCCATGTGATTGGTTGAGTAAATCATTGCATTAGGGGAGATTGAACCGGTGTTCCTAATAATCCTTTAGGTGAGTGTATGTTGGTGTCATCATTATCAACCTATAGAATATCACTTGAAAATGTATGCTTTTGTGGGATAGTTATGCTATTAGCATTAGCATGCTAGTGTGAATTCACACAGACAGATAAATACAGTAGTTAATTAGCACAGCTAGCATTGTTAGCATTCAATGTTCAAGTTGAAAGTGACTTTTAATTGACTTAAGAGTTGACTGATTACTATGACAGGAATATATATAATACACAACACCTGGATGGGACTACTGAAGTTATTATAAAAAAAATTAAATATGTTTGTTGTTATTGCTTAAAATCAGGGTTGGCTCTATTGATTTCAATGGAAAATTATTAATTTTGTATACCGAGAAATGCCTGATTTCCTATAAAAGCTAACTTCCACCATGAGAGTCTGGACATAGAAGTTAGTGAAGCAACTGACCAAATTACGTGAGATTTACTTAAATGTGTTTCAGTGAACTCAGATCCTACCTCCTCAGCGGTGAACCTGTCACACTGGGTGGTCAGGAGCTCCTCAAGGCTGGAGATGAATGAAAGACATTGGAGAAGAAAGAAAGAAATCAGTCAAGGCACTAAAGGCATAAAAATTGCATTACTGCACTGTTGGGATGATGCGTTTGCACTTACAATTCTTTCTTGATAAAGCCGGTAGCCTCAGGATCCAGAACCTTAAAAGCGCTCACAATAACATCCTCCGGATCAGCACCTGGGAAAAGGAAAGGATCTTAATAGACCATCTCAAGTTTAAATTATACTCCATTATTATACTTCTAGTACACTTATGTTTAACCATAAGTATGAATTCAATATACTGTATTTAAGTATATTTGAAGTATACTTTCAAAATATACATACCAAAATAATAAATTATAAGTATATTTAGCATAAATAAATTACATTTCAAGTACAATGTAGTATACTTTATTTTGCTTGGTTAAACAACTGGATGGACTAAGAAAAGTGATGGGCTAAAATTGATAGATTAAGAAAGCAATAGTGGTATAAACAGTGTAAATATATGCATGGTATTAGGTAACACTATTACTAGTTTAGATTGAATATACAGAATTATAATCATATAAATTATATATACACTAGCGTTCAAAAGTTGGGGTCACCCAGAAATCTGCATGTTTTTGATAGAAACGCATACCTTAATCCACCAAGGTGGCATTAAATAAAAAGAATATTCAAGACATTACCAATGTTGCAGATATCTATCATTTTTTTGTAAATTACTGATTTATAATTAATTATTCAAATACAATGGTAAAGTCACTTTATCATCAGCCATTACAGTGCCTTGCGAAAGAATTCGGCCCCTGTGAACATTTCAAACTTTTCAGGCTTCAAACAAAGATATAAAACTGTAATTTTTTGTGAAGAAGCAACAACAAGTGGGACACAATCATGAAGTGGAATGAAATTTATTGGATATTTCAAACTTTTTTAACAAATAAAAAACTGACAAATTGGGTGAGTAAAATTATTCAGCCCCTTTAGTTTCAGTGCAGCAAACTCTCTCCAGAAGTTCAGTGAGGATCTCGGAATGATCCAATGTTGACCTAAATGACTAACGATGATAAATAGAATCCACCTGTGTGTAATCAAGTCTCCGTATAAATGCACCTGCTCTGTGATAGTCTCAGAGGTCAGTTGAAAGCACAGAGAGCATCATGAAGAACAAGGAACACACCAGGCAGGTCCGAGATACTGTTGTGGAGAAGTTCAAAGCCGGATTTGGATAAAGAAAGATTTCCCAAGCTTTAATGATCCCAAGGAGCACTGTGCAAGCGATAATATTGAAATGGAAGGACTATCAGACCACTGCAAATCTACCAAGACCCCGCCGTCCCTCTAAACTTTCAGCTCATACAAGGAGAAGACTGATCAGAGATGCAGCCAAGAGGCCCATGATCACTCTAGATGAACTGCAGAGATCTACAGCTGAGGTGGGCGAGTCTGTCCATAGGACAACAATCAAGTTGTATACTGCACCAATCTGGCCTTTATGGAAGAGTGGCAAGAAGAAAGCCATTTCTGAAAGATATCCATAAAAAGTGTTGTTTAAAGTTTGCCACAAGCCACCTGGAAGACACACCAAACATGTGGAAGAAGGTGCTCTGGTCAGATGAAACCAAAATCGAACTTTTTGGCAACAATGCAAAACGTTATGTTTGGCGTAAAAGCAACACAGCTCATCACCCTGAACACACCATCCCCACTGTCAAACATGGTGGTGGCAGCATCATGGTTTGCGCCTGCTTCTCTTCAGCAGGGACAGGGAAGATGGCTAAAATTGATGGGAAGATGGATGGAGCCAAATACAGGACCATTCTGGAAGAAAACCTGATGGAGTCTGCAAAAGACCTGAGTCTGGGATGGAGATTTGTCTTCAAACAAGACAATGATCAAAAACATAAAGCAAAATCTACAATGGAATGGTTCACAAATAAACATATCCAGGTGTTAGAATGGCCAAGTCAAAGTCCAGACCTGAATCCAATCAAGAATCTGTGGAAAGAACTGAAAACTGCTGTTCACAAACGCTCTCCATCCAACCTCACTGAGCTCGAGCTGTTTTGAAAGGAGGAATGGGCAAACATTTCAGTTTCTCGATGTGCAAAACTGATAGAGACATACCCCAAGCAACTTACAGCTGTAATCGCAGCAAAAGGTGGCGCTACAAAGTATTAACTTAGGGGCTGAATAATTTTGCACACCCAATTTTTCAGTTTTTTATTTGTAATTTTTTTTTTTAATATCTAATTAATTTTGTTCCACTTCATGTTTGTGTCCCACTTGTTGTTGATTCTTCACAAAAAATTACAGTTTCATATCTTTATGTTTGAAGCCTGAAATGTGGCAAAAGGTGAAAAAGTTCAAGGGGGCCGAATACTTTCGCAAGGCACTGTATGTCAGTGTCGTAATGATGAAGTATTTTAGCTTTGACTATAATTTATTCACCTTGGTATCAAAACATATAAAAATTCCTGGGTGAACCCAAACTTTTGAACACTAGTGTATTATATAAAATATCTTACCCTGTATGCATACTTACATTTATAAACAGACAGTATATAATTTCTGTATCGTCATATTAGCACCTGTTGGATATATACGAACTAAGTTAGAAACAGCTTCTTGACCTACCCTTTAGCTTCTCGCCAAACATGGTGAGGAAGACGGTGAAGTTGATGGGACCGCTGGCCTCCTTGACCATGGCTTCCAGCTCCTCATTCTTCACGTTAAGTTGACCCATGGTGGCCAGCACATCCCTCAGATCGTCCTTGCTGATGATGCCATCTCTGTTCTGGTCAATGATTGTAAAAGCCTGGCAGGAGGCAAGGCAAATATGACATTGATCACATCACTATTACATTGTTGTGTATACATAAAATTTTTTTACCTGGAAGCAAAAAATAATAAACTATTTTTATCAAATTGTCCACTGCCGAGTTACATATGGAAATGCACTGCAATATCATCAAACTCCCCTGTGTTCATAACCAATAAGATTGATGATAATCAACAGTGTGACACTAAAATATTTGCGTAGGCTGAATAGTGAAACGTATGCAGTAAGCATGTATAATCTTGGGTCACAAGGTTTGACTGTCTTTGATAGGAGAAAGTCAACAAAGTTAAATGTGAAGAGGTCTCTTTTCTCTTGTAGCTGCATGTCACCGGATGAAACTCAATATGACTGTGTGGAGCGCACGAGGGCCTGGCAGCTGGCACCCCACTTGTCTTTCTAAGGTGTTAAAATGGTCTCGGAATGTCAGACAAGGCTCTTTTGACATTTAAGGATATAGATTACAACACAAGCCTCCCCACTCACCCCCTTTTCCTGACTAATCCCTCTGTCCCTGAGCTCTGTTATTGTACCTTATTAAACCTCCTCTGTCTCCAATAGGTCAAATGAATCACAAAAAGTTAAACCCAAAGGCACAAACTTCAATTTTCTTCCAGACTGGCATAATCTACTGCACACCCAAGAGGCAAAACTAGAAAGAATGTAAACTTTTCTTTATTTATTAAGTTTTCATTCAATCGGTTTTGATGTAGATTGACTGATTGAATTAAAGAAATTAGCATCTAACTGGTGGTGTGCTGAAACTTTTTTAAAAAGCAAATGTTAAATGAAAATACAAAGGTTCACATTTTCCTCAAATTTATTCCCAGAATGCATGGAATTTACAACCAGTAGGCTATTTTTCCTGAGGCCAAAGAGCGAAGCCTTGGTGCCACAAAAGCTTTTCTGGGCAGAGATGAAGGTTGGTTAGTTAGCCTTTTCCATAAATAGAGGCCGTTAATGTCTTCAGGTCTAGGGGTCTCTTGTAACATCTCTCTTTTCCTGGTCTTCACCACCTAGTGCTAGCATTAGCATTGACCAGTTGTTGGTCAAATTGCTAGGGAGGTCACGGGAAAGGTTTCTGAGAAGGTACAGACTGCTGACTAATGCTAGACTACTTTACAATTGGGGGTTCAAAACTAATTTGTTTTATGGTTAAGGGATAAGTCTAGCATTATGGAAGACAACAGTGATTGATACAGAATAATTTGAATGACACCAACCAGCATGTCACCTGTTATAGGGTCTTACCTATTAAAGGTTATTGGGTTGTTTGTCTAATTAGTGATTTTGCCAAACAATTTCAATGAAATGACTGTGTGATTTGAGAAGTTGTTGCAATGTCAAGTATCCCAAAAGCAGCAAGGAATCTTGCACAAAGATGTAACAACAGATTTTTTACGAGAATTCAATCCATCATCTTGAAGCAACCTTTTGAATGATGGTCAGATGCTCTAAAAGCTATGCTATTTGCCACAAAAATAATACACGTGAAAGTGTAGAAGATCGCAGATGGCTCAGTGGTTAGCGAGTTAGACTTGTAGTCGGAAGTTTGGTTTGATTCCTGACTGTGCCAAATGTCATTGTGTCCTTGAGCAAGTCACTTTACCCTAAGTTGCTTCGGGGGAATGTTTCTGTGTTTACTGTAAGTTGCTCTGGATAAGAGTGCCCGCTAAATAACCAAAATGTACACTGCAGTTCAAAAGTTTAGGGTCACTCAGGTTTTTTCATGTGTTTTGATAGAAATTGATACCTTCATTCACCAAGGTGGCATTACATTGATAAAAAAATTATTGTCAAAACATGATTAGTTACTTTAGCTCATCTGTAACTAATCATGTTTTGACAATATTTTTTCATGAGCTAAAAGACGCCTTTTTTAGGACACTGAAATAATGACTGCTGAAAATGTGACTTTTTCCATTTGATTTGAATAATTAATGATCAAATCAGTAAATTTACAATATGATAGATATTTGCAACATTGGTAATGTCTTATATATATATATAAAAATATGGAACAGAATATCTAACAAATCCTTACCTCCTTGTACTCCTGGATCTGGCTCTGCTCAAACATGGAGAACACATTGGAGGATCCACCCTCTCCTTGCTGCTGTCTCTTCTTGGCCTTCTTGGGTGCCTGAGAGTTGATGTTAAACAGTACATAAAAGTTGCCTCATGGTCTAGACCGACCACACAACATTAGCATTATAGTCAAATAGATTCAATACAATTCCTTTGTCATTAACTTGTCCTTGCCCTTGACATCAGTGGAATAACATTGTCGACCTCTAGGAATGCTCTTTTGACTTTGTTTTGTGAGATTTTCTCCCTATTCTTTTCCCACTCAATACTGTAGGTCATGTCCAATTCCCCCTGACCTTGCCATGTCCCAAACTCCTCCACAAGTGCGGGATCGTTGAGGGCACTCACATGGTTTCTTCAACCATGCATCATCGAGCAGTCCGATTCTTATCACAATGCTTGTTCAACATGGCAGACTTTAGTCAGCGCACATGCAGAACAATTACAATTTTACCAACTATACTTCTGTGATGGAACTCACAAGCACCCGATCTACACACTAAGATCAGCTTTGCTTCAAGTTTCTATATGCCCGGGCACTTTAATATTCAGTTTAAATAAGTAACACTGATCTTTCTTTTTAAGCGTAAGGCTTTCATAGATAGTTAAGTTACATTAAATGTTCTTGGCCTATTTTGATAAAGCATCCAAATTGTCTAAAATTATTTATTTTCATAGCACCCTCAAAAAGCTTTGATCTCCAGAAATCCTCTTTTTCTTTTCATGCTCCACCTAAATAAAACTAGTCTTAAGTTGCCAAGATATGGGCTTGACGCTTTACTAGGAACCAGCTTTTATGAATTGGCCCCAACTATTATTTACCAGCCCTTCTGCAAGATTCGTAAATGTAATTCAGGATTAATTTGATTGCCATTAGCTAGTTTGCTGTATCCTCAGATGCTTCCAATTATCGGTAGCAGATAATCCTTGACTGTAGAATCTGTTCTCCAGTGACAGGAACAAAACTCACCATCTCTTTAGACTTTCTTAGGGTTTTGATTGGTTAAGAAGAGATGCCTACACCAAGCCGATGGAACTGACATGGTCAGCCACTTGAGACTTTATATACAAGCCCAAGTGGTCTAACTTTAGCCACACCATCAGGTTTGGCAGGAAAAAGGGGGAAGTAAGAGAGAGAGGGCGGGGCAAGAAGGTGCTTGGGGTATCGCCTTTCTGGCACTCCCAAATAGGCACCAGGAGTAAATGGAATGAGATGAATACAATCCCAACAGTCCGACCTTACTTTGGTGTCAGTATCACATGTGGACTAATATGGACAAACCTTTATTTCAACCTTGAAGACTATTGAATGCCACTAGCCCCTTCTTTTCTCTGACAGCCTTCGACATCTGTTTAGCACTTCATTGATAACATGCCCAGGGTCTTTGTTGTGGCTATTTTTATCTTCATCTATCCATATCCACCGCTAGAGGGCAAACATCAACACAATGGGCTATTGTGAGACATCATTCCCTGAGGATATGCATGTACTGTCTACTGCCAGTGGTGTAACATTCCTGTTACAACACTGGTTCTACTCATCAACAAGAGAGAAGTATTTGTTTCAATTGAAAGTTTAGGCATCCAGAAAACATTTTTCTAAGTCATCACTAGCTGACATGTTAAAGTCTGTGTAACTCTTACTAGTGTGGACAAAGCCAACTGAATGAATTCCAGTAATGATGTGTAACAATTGGCTGAGGTCTCATGATGGTAATGCCAAGGTCACAAGTTAACAAATGACAAAGCATAATGTAGCAAACAATAGCAAATGTATTGACAAAACAAAATGTACTGGATAATTTTTGTGGTATTTCATTATTGTTATAGACATTTTCTAGGGAAACATGTATTGAGGGAAAGGCCGATATAAAGGGCACAGACAGTCCGCTGAGCCGGGCTCAAACCCCAGGCACCGGGGGCATGTGTGGTTCAGAGTCAGGAGCTCAGGCCTCTACTCCATATGTACAGTATTCTATGATAATATACAGAACAATCTTTTAAGATTTTAGGGGTCTGCGGTGGTCTGGTTGTCTAAGCTGCTTCCTCTGGAAGAAATGTACTGGTGCAATTGTGGGTTGGAATCAGGGCCAAAGCAAGTCCTTAAGTATGTTTTCTCACTCTACTCATCTAATAAAAATGAGGTATGAGTAAGAACACATTCTTATCTTCAACAACTTTTAACTCCAAACCCAAGCTCAGGGACGGCAGTCACTGATACCAATAGGGCATTTTAAATGTTTACTTGTAGATCATTTTACTACTGATAGTTTATTGTATGTGTTTGTGCTGCTTTCTGCTTTGTTTGTTAATAATTTCCTGTAAAATATAGTTTTGTGTGACCATGTCTCAGTCAACAATACAATGCACAAAAAATAAGGGAACACTCAAATTGGGTCTCGATTACCTAAACATTAAAGGTCAAAGTCTTTACTGTACATTGTGCAATTAGTTGAGAACAAAATGATGTAACAACAACAGTCAGATGAAACCAAAATCACTAAGCACTGGATTTAAACTCACACCGAAAATCAAATCAAACAATTGAAATCACGGCAACTCATAATGTGACTCGTAGTGTGTATGACCCCCATGTGCATGTATGCACTCCTGACAACCTCTGGGCATGTTCTTGATGAGACGGTGGATGGTGTCCTGGGGTATCTCCTCCCAGAACTGGATCAGGGCATCAGTGAGCTCCTGGACAGTCTGTGGTGCTACTTGGCAACGTTGGATGCACCAATACATAACGCCATTCGCCATCCAGGAACTGCATACATACTCTGGCCAAATGAGGTCCAGCATAGGTCTTGCACAAGGAGAAACCCAGGGCCCACTGTACCAGAATAAAGTTTGATGATGGGTCCAAGGATTCCCAGTACCTACCAGCAGTCAGGGTAGTGTTGTCTAGCACAGTGGTTCCCAAACCTCTCCTCGGGGACCCCCAGACAGGCTGTGTTTTTCTTTTCACCCTGAAATGACACAACTGATTAATTACACTTTTGACTAATTGAATCAGGTGTGCCATTTCAGGGTTAAAACAAAAACATGCCGTGTCTGGGGGTCCCCGAGGATAGGTTTGGGGACCACTGGTCTAGGACATGAAGGTCTTTGAGACCCTCCAAGGATATGCCTCCCCAGATCCTCACTGACCCACCGCCAAACCAGTCATGTCTGATGATGTTGCAGGCAGACTAGCATTCATCACTGCGTCTCCAGAGTTATTCACATCTGTCACATGTGCTCAGTGTGAACCTGCTCTCATCTGTGAGGAGAACGGGGCACCAATGGCGGACATGCCAATCCTGGTGTTCTCTGGCGAATGCCAATCAAGCTGCACGGTGCTGGGCTGTGAGCAGAAGTCCCACTAGATGACATCAGGCCCTCATGCCACCTTCATAGAGGTTCATTCACATTCATTTTTTTGAGCAGTGTAAATTAATAAATAAATACATACATACATGTGCTCTAAGGGTAGAGTTGGCATTTCATTAAGACAACAATAGCACAATAACACAGTACATTGTTCATTACAGATATTGAACTGTTTGGACCACCAATTTCATGCCTCTTGATGGCGACAAGGACAGTGCATGACTGATCACTTGACCAAACTTAAACGTACAATATGTAGTTTTTGGCCACTAGGGGTCTCTCAATCAAAACAATAGCAAAAGATGTACTTGGATGACGTCAGGAAGTAGCTTGGGATCATGGGTTTTGTTATTGTCGTCAATGACAAACTTCCAATCTATCGTCTCTGGCAGAAAAAATGTTCACTCACAAAGTAATGTATTGTTAAAAATAATATTATAATTTTATTCACGTTATGTTTGGCGGTTCCCTGGAACTTAGAGCAACTAGAGCAGTCAAAGGTTATATGATGCCGATGACGTAAGACAAACTGAAACGACCCGTGTCTTCGAATTATATTACAAATATCTCTGGGTTTGAAAGTTGGTGGAAACATTTAGGATAATGTAAGTACACAACTAAGTAATATATATAATATAGGTATAGTGATGTTTGCTTTTTTAATGCAAATTACGTCTTCTGTTATTGTTTTGGAAAACTACATTTTGTACCTTTAACTCCATATTTGTGTTCAAATGTGGGTCACACATAATAAAACGGTACATCCACCCAAATGTTCAAAAGTTTAAAGGCCTTCTTTGGCTGTTTAGATTAAAAAGAATATGTCCATACTCCCTATTTCCATTCCCAGTGATATTTTATTTTATTCAACATTGCTTAACTCGTGAAGAACCATTAAGGAGAATTTAGTTGGAAGTAACTTCAAGAATTTAGTTGACAATAGAGGAAGATGGTTGATAGACTTAAAACAAACAGGACAGCTGGGTAGACCAAAAATAGCACTACCTCCTCCCTTTATAATTTTGAGCTATTTTAGCTCTACATTTAAAACTCTACCGTCTACGTCTTCCTGTCCTGTAGCACAGATGTTCCTAAAGTGTGTGGTATGGAAAGTGTGCAGAGTGAAAAGTTAAAAGGGCCAAAAAAAGTAAAATACTATCTCCAGAAAAACAGATGATAAATGTGTTTGTTCTATTTGGAAGGCAGTAATTTCCAGGTCGCCGTTTTAAATGAGAATTTGTTCTCAACGAGCCCACCTGGTTAAATAAAGGTTAAATAAAAATAAAATAAAATTTAAACCTACATTTTTTTATGACAACCTGACAAGCCAATTTGAGTTTTTCTGAATGTGAGCTAAAGCTAAAATAATAACAATTGGTAATCACAGGTAATAACAATCCACACAAAAAGTACTCTCATCCTATCAGTCTTAATCAAAAAGTTTTGAATATATGTTACAATAGGATGCATTTTAAAATGTTTATTCAAACATTTGGATTAAATGCCAGAAAATTCTGCTCTCCCGACACACACAAATAAAACCTGCCTCCATTCCTCCCAAACGTCTCTTGTCTAAGTTGTCTTAATCAGATATCCAAGTTGCCTGATTATATTTCTAATTGTCCATCTATTTTTATTTTGTCAAATGTAGAGCCATACAATTATTTTTTGGCGTTTTACAGCGTCATTCATTGTTGTAATTCCATATGCTTGTTTGTCTGTGAATATTATTGAATGAGCAGATCAAAAAATATTTATATGCAAAACATATTTTAAATAATGGAGAAAAAAAAATTCCCAAGCACCAGGACTCTTCACCTGGTTTCTCTCCAAACCCAATTTAACCAACCTGATTCTTCAAATTAGCTGGTTGTAAATCAAATCAGATTGGTAAAAAATGGGGTTGGAGTGTAACCCTTTTGGAGGTTAGCTCTCCATTTGCAACAACATATTTTAAAACATTAAGTAACAAACAAGGTTGGAGAGCCCTGTAGTCCATGATTGCATTTGGTATATATTTCATTTGGTATGGGAGTCCTATGAATATGTACATGCTTATAAGACATTGATTGCATAATCAACCAAAATCAATTAGGTCCTCTTCCTGAACATCTTCCTTTCCCCGTCTTGACCAAGCAGCAATCAGTTCCTTTACCTCTTTGCCAAAATCCTCATGCAGTTCACTAAATGATCCTATCACTGACCAATCCCCTTGGGGTGGAGCTGGGCCATTAATAGGCGCAACATTTGCATTTCTCTTGGGCCAGAGATTCGGAGACCTCTTATTGGCTGATGTAGAGGAAATGGGAGGAGCCTTTAGCATTTGATTTGTGCTAGAGCAATGCCTGGCTCCGATGCCTGATCCTGGATACTGTAAGAAGGTTGAGGCTCCAGTTTTCAGCCAAGTCAATGAGTGATTTGTCTTCTCCATGTTTGGGCCAACACATGTCTGTTGGGATGGATATCCAGAAACTGCTTTCCTGGCCTCTGTGGAAAGACAAAATTAGTTAGGACAAGACTAAATAATTGCACCTACACATGTGTTCAAAAGTTTGGAATCACCCAGGAACTTACATGTGTTTTGATAGAAATTGATACCTTCATGCAACAAGGTGGCATTACATTGAATTAGTCAAAACATGAACTATGGTTGAGCTAAAAGATTTTATTATTAGGACACTGAAATAATGGATGCTGAAAATTTGGCTTTGCCTTTGTGAATTATTAATTATAAATCAGGCATTTACAAAATGGATAATTATGTCTATGATATATATTTTAATAAATCAAATGCCACCTTAGTGAATGAAGGTATACATTGATCAGCCTATTTTTCCTGCTTCTAACACATTAATGTTGAGGACGGAGTTAAAGAAGCAGGAAAAATGGGCAAGTGTAAGGACTTGAGCAACTTTGAAAAGGGCCACATTGTGATGGCTAGACGACTGGGAGCATCAGAGCATCTCTAAAACTGCAGCTCTTGTGGGGTGTTCCTGGTCTGCAGTGGTCAGTACCTATCAAAAGTGGTCCAAGAAAGGAAAAGCCATGAATTGGCCACAAGGTCATGAACAGCCAAGGCTCACTGATGCATGTGAGGAGCGAAGGTTGGCCCGTGTGGTCCAATCCAACCGATGAGCTTCTGTAGCTCAAACTGCTGAAAAGGTTAATACTGGTTCTGATCGAAAGGTGTCAGAACACATGTGCATGGCAGGTTGTTGAGTATGGGGCTGCTGTTTTGGCGGAAAAAGGGGGACCTCCACAATATTAGACAGGTGGTCATAATGTTATGGCTGATCAGTGTACATTTCTGTCAAAAACATGAACATTTCTGGGTGATTCCAAACTTTTGAACAGTACTGTACATAAGACACTTGGAACACAATGGAACATGTGAACACAATGTGAATGGAGCAGGAACCCTACAAGTCAATTTGTCCAGCGTTCACCGATTCTGATTCTCTAGAGATTTAGGATGTGAAGATTTTCTTTCCACTCAAAACTAAAATGCAATTATCTGCTAATGTCTACATAGGCTGGATCAGGTAAAAGGCAAACCCTCAAGATGGATCAATTCCTAATTCTTAAGCTTGTGTTGGAGCAAGGGTAGAACAAACCCTGCACCTCGTCACCTTTGTATTGCTTTGCCAGGTCCATGACTAGCACGGTTATGTAGCCGTGGTTGGCCACCAGCACGGCCCTGATCCAGCTCTCCTGGCTTGGCTGGTCTTCAGCAGCAAACTTGTAGGTGCGCAGGCCCAGTTCGCCACTCCAGACCAACGAAAACGCAAACTGCTCCTCTGACTCACACAGCTGGACCGAGCAGCCCTCAAGGATGATGACGCCAGCCACGTCGCTGTCGTTGGGTCTTTCTTTATAGAAAAGCAGGTTTGCCTTAAGCACAAACCAGCGCTTCTGATAAGACGTGTTCCTCTCACCCTGTGTGGTACAATCAGTTAATTTAAGTAAATTTAAGCTATTTGTTCAACATTGATGAGATTTTATCAAATATCAACCGAGGTACATGCAAATGATTATTGTGCCCTAAAAATGTATGTATATTATTATTCTTAAATGAGGCATAAATAAATTATTAGTAGGGGTGTTAACCCAAGTGACCAGACAAAATCTTCACTTCCCAATTGGCTAATTATCACATTATCACCCATGTTTTCAGTTACTGTACATGTGAAAAGTACTATAGGTACTAAAATATACTGTGTGTGTGTGTGTGTGTGTGTGTGTATATATATATATATATATATATATATATTTATATATATATATACTACAATCTTTGTAATTCAATTTAAGTCAGAAATGTGCTAGACATTTTATATATCTGGCATTAGTATGTTACACTATTAGTATTATACACATTTATATAAAAATACATACAGGTCCTTCTCAAGAAATTAGCATATTGTGATAAAGTTCATTATTTTCCATAATGTAATGATAAAAAATAAACTTTCATATATTTTAGATTCATTGCACACCAACTGAAATATTTCAGGTCATTTATTGTTTTAATACTGATGATTTTGGCATAGAGCTCATGAAACCCAAAATTCCTATCTCAAAGAATTAGCATATCATGAAAATGGTCTCTAAACGAGCTATTAACCTAATCATCTGAATCAACTAATTAACTCTAAACACCTGCAAAAGATTCCTGAGGCTTTTAAAAACTCCCAGCCTGTTTCATTACTCAAAACCGCAATCATGGGTAAGACTGCCGACCTGACTACTGTCCAGAAGGCAATCATTGACACCCTCAAGCAAGAGGGTAAGACACAGAAAGAAATTTCTGAACAAATAGGCTGTTCCCAGAGTGCTGTATCAAGGCACCTCAGTGGGAAGTCTGTGGGAAGCAAAAAGGGTGGCAAAAAACGCTGCACAACGACAAGAGGTGACCGGACCCTGAGGAAGATTGTGGAGAAGGACCGATTCCAGACCTTGGATGACCTGCGGAAGCAGTGGACTGAGTCTGGAGTATAAACATCCAGAGCCACCGTGCACAGGCGTGTGCAGGAAATGGGCTACAGGTGCCGCATTCCCCAGGTCAAGCCACTTTTGAA
>JACXGM010022639.1:0-16605 GCA_016801145.1 Umbra pygmaea | reverse complement strand
GCGATGCCACCGGCTTAAAGGCACAGGGGTTGCGGTGCCACCGGCTTAAAGGCACCGGGGTTGCGGTGCCACTGGCTTAAAGGCACCGGGGTTGCGGTGCCACCGGCTTAAAGGCACCGGGGTTGCGGTGCCAGCGGCTTAAAGGCACCGGGGTTGCGGTGCCAGCGGCTTGGGCCCGCAATCGCTGCTCGCAGCTATAATTTCTATTTGTATTTTTATTTAGATTTAAAGCAACAAAATAATTAAAACAATGCTTAGAGAGCATTTGTGATTTGAATTGGACAAAATTAGACAAAAAGAGAATGGCTCAAAGTGCAATATTATTATTATTTTTTTTAAAGCTGAAGTGAAACACTCAATGTTTTAACAAATCGCAAAAGCTGAATAATCGTTCAAAGCCTACTGATTAATCGTTGAAAAAATAGACAATTAGTCGGCTAATCGTTGTAATAATCGTTAGATTAGACGATTATCAAAATAATCGTTTGTTGCAGCCCTAATCTCAACCATTCCCCCTACCCAACATCCCCACCCATCTCCACCCATCATCTCCACCATTCATGCTCCCCCATCATCCCTACCATCGTCCCACCATTCATCCCTACCCATCATCCCTACTTAACATTCCTACCCATCATTTCCACCAATCATTTTTACCCATCATCCCAACACATTATCCCTACCCATCATCCTTACCCATCGTCCTTACCCATCGTCCTTACCCATCGTCCTTACCCATCATTTCTACCCATCATCTCTACCCATCATTTCTACCCATCATCTCTACCCATCTTTTCTACCCATCATCCAACCCATCATCCCCACCCGCTATACCTTCACATCATCCCTACCCCATCATCCCTACCCCATCATCCCTACCCCATCATCCCTACCCATTATCTCTACCCATATTTCTTACCCATCATCCTTACCCATCCTTTCTACACATCATCCCTACCCATCCTCCCTACACATCATCCCCACATTTTATTCCCACCCATCATCCTTACCCACCATTCCACCCATCATTCTCACCCATCATCCCAACACATTATCCCTACCCATCATCCCTACCCATCATTCCCACTCATCATCCTTACCCATCATCTTTACCCATAATCTTTACCCATCATCTCTGCTCATCATTTCTACCCATCATCCAACCCATCATCCCCACCTGCTATATCTTCACATCATCCCACCCATCATCCCACCCATCATCCCACCCATCATCCCTACCCCAACATCCCTACCCCAACATCCCTACTCATTATCTCTACCCATATTTCTTACCCATCATCCCTACCCATCCTCCCTACACATCATCCCAACATTTAATTCCTACCCATCATTCTTGCCCATCATTCCAACACATCATTCCAACACATCATTCCTACACATTATCCCACCATTCATCCCCACCCATCATCCCCACCAGGGTGGGAAATTAACTTTTTTTTCCACTGTGGCTGGTGGATGCCAAAATTTTACCAGCCACTTTGATTTTTTACCAGCCACTTTTTTCCCAAATTCAAATACATTAAAGAAAACACACTAGCATATTCTATATTGCTTCAACACATTAAATTCACTCTTTATACATGTGAAATTAATATAGGTCAATTACTAAAGGGACATTTAGTCTGAGATTAATAATTTTTAGATGATTGACAAATTGTGCTAATCTGTTTGCTAATTGTATGTCCTACTACCATATTTTAGTCAGCTACTTTTACATCACTCATGCAACAGTAGGCAGTATCAACTTTGAGAGGTGTAAAACTTTACTGTTGTAACACCTGACGAACGCCACAATATTTACACGTTTGTAAGTACATTTTCTAATAATCTGTTTGGAAAACATCTGGGATTACTAATAATAATATTGAAGCATTCATTAAATGATTTACATTTTAGTCATTTAGCAGACAGTCTTATCCAGAGTTAAGTCTTATCCAGAGTGATTAAGCACAGGGGCATTCTTCCTGGAGCAATTTAGGGTGAAGTGCCTTGCCCAAAGACAACAACATTTGGCACAGCAGGGAATCTAACCAGCAACCTTCTGACTACTAGTCCGACTCCCTAACCACTGAGCCATCTGACCCCCAATAATCACCCTTCAAAGTTGCAAGTGCTTCTTCAATAATGAAACGAAACATCTTACAACATTAAATATAATAAGAAACCATATTATGGAGATTTAAGATACTTGAATTAGAATCCGCTGTTAATAAACTAAGTTACAGTTGGACATTGCGCATGTAAATGTCTCCGGGAAAACGAGAGCGCGTTAATCAGAATCCAATCATTATCGCAGACTAAACGAGTTATTTGAGTGACAGCTGAATCATCCAATGAGCGTTTAGAATTCCGTGCTGTATGTGTGTGATTTTCTTTTTTCGATAACATAAAATCGTATCACAATCACATCAACTTCCCCATATCTGTAATTATACACGTTTTGTCTTTGACATTTTCTATATTAACTTAATCTAGCCTCCTCGAGCTTAATACTGGGAACTAAATTGATTTGTTTTTCTTTTATACCGCACTATGTTTATGGTACCACAGCTAAAGGCTGGAGTTCTCACAGACTAGCTCCGCGAAAACCAATCACATATGCACCTCGACAGAAGTGCATCTTTCTTTGTTAATGAGTAAGCTTCCGCATTTTTGTCAAACGCATTTATCTCCAATCCGAAACAAGTAATGTTTAAAGTAGCCGAATAAAAAAAACGTAACATATGTTGTACATTTCACCCGCCAGAGTGGCTGGTAGATTGGGAAATGTTACCCGCCAATGTGAAAATCTACCCGCCGGTGGCGGGTGTTAATTTCCCACCCTGATCCCCACCCATCATCCCTACATATTGTCCCTTCCCATCATCTGACCCATCATCCCCACCCATCATTCCAACACATCCAATCCATCGTCCCGACCCATCATCCCTACCCATTGTCACAACCCAGAATCCCTACAGTTCGTCCCGACACATCATCACACACACCGTCCCTACACATCATCCTACTAATCATCCATGCACATCATCCCCACACATCATCCCACCCATTATCCTGACACATCCAATCTATCGCCCGACCCATCATTCTTACACATTATCCTTACCCATCATCCCACACATCATCTCTACCCATCATCTCTACCCATCATCCCACTCATCATCCCAAACCTTCATCCCGACACATAATCCCTACACATCCCAACCCTTCATCCTGACACATCCCATCCATCATTCCCACCCATCATTCCCACCCATCATCTCCCCTTTATCCTCCCCCATTACCCCTGCCATCATCCCAAACTTCATCCCAACACATCATCCCAACAATTCATTTTAACACATAATCCCTACACATCCCAACCCTTCATCCTGACACATCCCCACCCATCATCCCGCCCATCATCCCTATTTATTGTCCCTTCCCATCATCTGACCCATCATCCCCACCCATCATCCCAACACATCCAATCCATCTTCCCACCCATCATTTCGACACATCAGCACCCCTACACATTGTCCCACCCATCATACTTACCCATCATCCCCACCCATCATTCCCATCGATAGTACCAACACATCATCCCTAGCATCATCCCAACGCTTCATCACACCCAACATCCCGACACATCCAATCCATCGTCCCAATCCATCATCCATACCTATCGTCCTGACACATCATCCCACACCTAATCCCTACCCATCATCCCAACACATTATCCCTACCCATCATCCTGTCTATCATCCCAACACATCATCTCACCCACCATCCCTACCCATCATCCCACACATCATCCTGTCCATCTTCCCCACCCAGCATCCCCAACCATCATCTCTGCCCCTCATCCCAACACATCATCCTGACACATCATCACACCCATCATCCTGACATATCATCCTTACCATAATCCCTACATCATCCTATCATTCCTACTATTTTACCCACCCATCATCCCTACCATAATACTGACACAATCCCAACCCATCATCCCTACCCAATATTCCTACCCATTTTCTTGAAACATCATCCGTACCATCCACCCAGTTACTCCAACTACTCCATTCACACCACACTGTTACTCTAGAGGCTCCACCCAGTTACTCCACCCACCAAGCAAGCCGCAAGCACACTTCACAATTTCCCCAGAAATTGTACCCTCTAGTTCTTCTTCTTATAGCAAAATCTGGCCATGCTACTCCTCCCACAGTTTTTACACATTTAGACAAATAAGATACCGAAATGTACAAACAGAACACAACAATCAAAACGTTCATAGCAATTAACCTCTTAAGGATTACTATCCTGCCGACTGGAGATCACCCCCCCCCAAAAAAGTGTACTAGAATCACAATTCACTAGTGCAGATTTTACTCTGCATATAAATATATATACACTCACCTAAAGGATTATTAGGAACACCCGTTCAATTTTCTTTCAATCACATGGCAGTTGCTTCAATGCATTTAGGGGTGTGGTCCTGGTCAAGACAATCTCCTGAACTCCAAACTGAATGTCAGAATGGGAAAGAAAGGTGATTTAAGCAATTTTGAGCGTGGCATGGTTGTTGGTGCCAGACGGACCAGTCTGAGTATTTCACAATCTGCTCAGTTACTGGGATTTTCATGCACAACCATTTATAGGGTTTACAAAGAATGGTGTGAAAAGGGAAAAACATCTTGTTGCGTGGAAAGGGAAAATGTCTTGTTGATGCTAGAGGTCAGAGGAGAACGGGCCGACTGCTTCAAGCTGATAGAAGGGCAATTTTGACTGAAATAACCACTCGTTACAACCGAAGTATGCAGCAAAGCATTTGTGAAGCCACAACACGCACAACCTTGAGGCGGATGGGCTACAACAGCAGAAGACCCCACCGGGTACCACTCATCTCCACTACAAATAAGAAAAGCAGGCTACAATTTGCAAGAGCACACCTAAGTTGGACAGTTGAAGACTGGAAAAATGTTGCCTGGTCTGATGAGTCTCAATGTCTGTTGAGACATTCAGATGGTAGAGTCAGAATTTGCCGTAAACAGAATGAGAACATGGATCCATCATGCCTTGTTACCATGGTGCAGGCTGGCAATGGTGGTGTAATGGTTTGGAGGGTGTTTTCTTGGCACAATTTAGGCCCCTTAGTGCCAATTGAGCATTGTTTAAATGCCACAGCCGACCTAAGCATTGTTTCTGACCATGTCCATCCCAATGTCTGTTGAGACATTCAGATGGTAGAGTCAGAATTTGCCGTAAACAGAATGAGAACATGGATCCATCATGCCTTGTTACCATTGTGCAGGCTGGTAATGGTGGTTTAATGGTTTGGAGGGTGTTTTCTTGGCACAATTTAGGCCCCTTAGTGCCAATTGAGCATCGTTGAAATGCCACAGCCTACCTAAGCATTGTTTCTGACCATGTCCATCCCTTTATGGCCACCATGTTCCCATCCTCTGATGGCTATTTCCAGCAGGATAATGCACCTTGTCACAAAGCTTGAATCATTTCAAATTGGTTTCTTGAACATGACAATGAGTTCACTGTACTAAAATGGCCCCCACAGTCACGACATCTCAACCCAATAGAGCATCTTTGGGATGTGGTGGAACGGGAGCTTCGTGCCCTGGATGTGCATCCCACAAATCTCCATCAACTGCAAGATGCTATCCTATCAATATGGGCCAACATTTCTAAAGAATGCTTTCAGCACCTTGTTGAATCAATGCCACATAGAATTAAGGCAGTTCTGAAGGCAAAACGGGGTCAAACACAGTATTAGTATGGTGTTCCTAATAATCCTTTAGGTGAGTGTATATATATATATATATATATATATATATATATATATATATATTTTAGATTCATTATACACCAACTGAAATATTTCAGGTCATTTATTGTTGTAATACTGATGATTTTGGCATACAGCTCATGAAAACCCAAAATTCCTATCTCAAAGAATTATCATAGTTGTCCACGCTTATGAAGAATAATTTGGACCTGTAATGAAGTTTTTAATCTACAATTTGAAAAAGTTATTGATGATAAATTTACATCTTCACATTTTCAAAATTGTTGATAAATCCCAAATTATTTTTTTTCTTTAAATCAAAGGTTGTAAAAGTTGTCCAGCTCTATTTAGAACAAAATGCACCTGTAGCAAAGTTTTTCTAATCAATTTTGAAAAAGTTATTGCAATTAAACATGTTTTTAAAGAATTTGATAAATTTTTTCAAATCCAATTTTGATTAAACATGGAATTCAAAGGTTGTAAAAGTTGTCCACGCTTATGAAGAATAATTTGGACCTGTAATGAAGTTTTCAATCTACAATTTGAAAAAGTTATTGATGATAAATGCACATTTTCACATTTTCAAAATTGTTGATAAATCTCAAATTATTTTTTTCTTTAAATCAAAGGTTGTAAAAGTTGTCCAGCCCTATTAAGAACAAAATGCACCTGTAGGAAAGTTTTTCTAATTAATTTTGAAAAAGTTATTGCAATTAAACATGTTTTTACAGAATTTGATCAATTTTTTCAAATCCAATTTTGATTAAACATGGAATTCAAAGGTTGTAAAAGTTGTCCACGCTTATGAAGAATAATTTGGACCTGTAATGAAGTTTTTAATCTACAATTTGAAAAAGTTATTGATGATAAATTTACATTTTCACATTTTCAAAATTGTTGATAAATCCCAAATTATTTTTTTCTTTAAATCAAAGGTTGTAAAAGTTGTCCAGGTCTATTTATGTTACGGTTCCCAAGGAAACAGGAGTCAAACGCAGGAATAACGGAGGTCTTTTTATTCCCAAACGTAAGTAGATAAAGCAGAACTTAAGGATTATGCAAACATAGCCGTCAGACAGAAATAATAATCAGCAAAGTAGAACACAAACACATGGCTTATATACACCCCTAATAACGAACTAAACAGGTGCACCTGTGTGCGCCTCTGGTCCATAGAGACGGCTAGAGCACATGGTCAATATTCCGGGGAGTCAGATCTCCGGCTTCGGGAGCGTTGAGGCGATGCCCTTACAGAACCCCCCCTCTGAGAGAGGAAGGAAGAGAACGGGGACGACCCCGGGGACGGGGACCAGGGTGATCAGTACGGCGGCGGTGGAAGTCCCGGCACAGAGAAGGGTCGAGGATATCCCGTGCCGGAACCCAACTCCGCTCCTCCGGACCGTACCCCTCCCATTCCACGAGGTACTGGAGTCGGCCAAGCCTTCTCCGGGAGTCCACAAGGCTGCGCACGGCGTAGGCTTCCTCCCCGTCGATGTGGAGAGGAGGAGAAGGAACGCCCAACGCCTCATCGTGTAAGGGACCCTGGACCATCGGCCTGAGGAGAGAGACGTGAAAGGTAGGTGAGATCTTCATATGAGCAGGTAACTGAAGTGTGTAACTGACGTCAGTGACTTGACGGAGCACGGGAAAGGGACCGATGAAACGAGGCGACAGTTTCCGGCAGGGCGTGGTGAGGGACATGTCCCGGGTGGACAGCCAAACCCGGTCTCCTGGTTGGATGGCAGGACCCTCGCTGCGGCGTCGGTCAGCCTGGGTCTTCTGCCGGCGCACAGCCCGTTGTAGACGTGTGTGTGTGCTGCCTCCCACAAAGCCTCGGCCCGTCGGAACCAGTCATCCACCGCAGGGATTTGGAATGTGCTGGGATGCCAGGGTGCAAGGGGGGGCTGGAACCCTAAGACGCACTGGAAAGGGGTAAGGTTAGTGGATGTATGTCGCAGAGAGTTCTGGGCGTACTCGGCCCATGGCACGATGTCCGCCCAGTCACCAGGCGAATCCCTATAGTAGGAGCGAAGGAATCTCCTGATCTCCTGATTCACCCGTTCCGACTGGCCGTTGGACTGTGGATGGTACCCGGATGTGAGGCTTACCGTTACGCCCAGCCGCTCCATGAAGGCACGCCACACCCTTGACGTGAACTGGGGCCCTCGATCTGAGAGTATCTCCTCGGGAATACCGTAGTGGCGGAAAACATGCAGGAATAGGGCCTCAGCTGTCTGGAATGCAGTAGGCAGACTGGGAAAGGGGATTAAACGGCATGACTTAGAAAACCGGTCCACAATGACGAGAAGGGTGGTGTTACCTTTGGAGATAGGAAGGTCCGTGAGGAAGTCGATGGAGAGGTGAGACCACGGCCTCTGGGGAACGGGTAAGGGATGTAGTTTCCCATATGGCAGGTGTCTGGGACTAGTGCTCTGTGCACACGCAGAGCAGGATGCGACATACCTCTTGACGTCTCGGGTTAGACCCTCCCACCAGTACTTGCCACGAAGTGCCTCTAGAGTCCGCTGGAATCCCGTGTGCCCCGCTGAGGGCAGAGTGTGCGCCCACACCAACAGCCGGTCCCTGTATTCGGGAGGAACATATAAACGATCACGAGGGCAGGCTGGTGGTATGATTTGTGTAACCTGTCCCTTTCGTATGTCCTCGTCTATTCCCCAGAGGATTGGAGCCAAGACACGTGCCGGTGGGATGATGGAGACCTCCTCAGTGTTTTTCGGACCCGCCTCATGCATGCGCGAGAGCGCATCCGCTTTGGTGTTCTTGGAGCCGGGCCGATATGTGATGGTGTAATCGAACCTGGTCAAGAACAACGCCCATCTGGCTTGCCGAGAATTCAATCGCCGAGCCGCCTTGAGATATTCCAGGTTCCGGTGATCAGTCAAGACGATGAATTTATGCTTCGCCCCCTCCAACCAGTGCCTCCACCGCTTCAACGCCTCCACCACCGCCAGGAGCTCCTTATCCCCCACATCATAATTCCTTTCGGCAGGGCAGAGCTTCCTGGAAAAGAAGGCACACGGAAAGAGTTTGGACGGGCAACCCTGACGCTGAGACAGAACAGCTCCTACGCCAACCTCCGAGGCGTCCACCTCTACCACAAACGGGAGATCAGGGTCCGGGTGTCGTAGGATAGGTGCTGTGGTGAACCGTTTTTTTAAGGTGGAGAAAGCGCTGTCAGCTGCCTCGGTCCAGACCAGGCGGCGGGGTCCGCCCTTCAGTAAGGCGGTCAGGGGCGCAGCGATGGAGCCAAAGCCGCGGATGAACCTCCTGTAATAGTTGGAAAACCCCAGAAACCGCTGGAGGTCCTTCACCGAGGCAGGAATGGGCCAGGACCGAACAGCCTCCACCTTGTCGTTCTCCATCTCCAATCCGGTGTCGGTGATCCTGTACCCCAAGAAAGAGACAGAGGATCGGTGAAAAACACATTTTTCAGCTTTCGCATACAGGTGGTGCCTGAGAAGCCGGCGCAGAACCTCCCGGACATGGATGACATGTAACGCGTATGTGGGGGAGTATATCAGAATGTCGTCGATGTACACGGCCACATAGCGGTGCAGGAGATCCCGAAATACCTCATTAATGAAAGCTTGGAACACAGAAGGGGCGTTCATGAGGCCATACGGCATCACCAAGTACTCGTAATGCCCCGAGGTGGTACTGAAGGCCGTCTTCCATTCATCCCCCTCCCGCACTCGAATAAGGTTATACGCACTCCTTAGGTCCAGCTTAGTGAAATAAGTAGCCCCTCTCATCTGTTCCACTGTGGTGTGTATAAGGGGAAGGGGGTACCTGAATCTGACAGTACTACCGTTGAGGGTTCGGTAGTCCACGCATGGTCGGAGTCCACCATCCTTTTTCTTCACGAAGAACACTCCAGAAGAGACCGGGGAGGTGGACGATCGAATGTGCCCCTGCGCCAAACTCTCCCGCACATACGTCTCCATAGCCTCTGTCTCCGCCACGGAGAGCGGATAGATCCGGCTGTGGGGTAGCGGAGCACCAGGAAGCAGGTCGATGGCACAGTCCCAGGGGCAGTGAGGCGGGAGACAGGTGGCCTTGGTGTCCGAGAATACCTCATGTAGGTCCAGGTACTCCGATGGCACAACTGTGGAGAGATCGGATACAGGGGCAGGGCTTTCAACAGAGGTAGAACACACATAGGTCTTACGACAAGTTTCGTTACACTCAGGAGACCAATGAGAAATGCCTCCTCCCCTCCAATCGATCCCTGGGTTGTGCTTAACCAGCCATGGCATGCCCAGAACCACTGGGTGAGAAGGAGAGGCAATAACAAGGAATCTTATCTGTTCAACATGGTCACCGATAGCTAGGCGTAGAGGGGTGGTCTGCTGCTTGACCCTCCCGCAACCAACGGGTCTCCCGTCCACAGCCAGTACTGGTATGGGGGTTTCCAGGTCCTCCGTGGGGATGTTCCAAGCCCTCACCACGCCCTCGTCTATGAAATCGCCAGCTCCTCCTGTATCCAACAAAGCCAAAACCGGACTGGCAGCCGGACACCCCTGTAGGGTGACACTCAGCGTGAACACAGCATGGGATATGGATATACCAGAGATTCGCAGTCCTACCTTGGATTTGGTGGGGTGGTCTCTCTCCTCTCGGCGCGACGGCCCCTTGATGTTAGGGCAGCGGGCCAGAGTGTGTCCCTCCTCTCCGCAGTACAGGCACAGGTCCAGGCGAAAACGGCGACTCCGCTCCGCTGGCGTGAGACGGGTGGTATCCATCTCCATGGCCTCCTCCTCCATACTCTCCGCCTTGAATGCCGTGCGTAAAGACGGTTTTCCTCTTGCCCGAAGGAGATGATCCAGCTTGACTGCCAGTTTTATCAGTTGGTCCAGGGTGGCGTTTTCGTCCCTACAGGCAAGCTCTGACTTAACCTCCTCTCTCAGTCCCTCCCGGAACAGAGAGAGAAGTGCGATCTCGTTCCATCCGCTACCCGCTGATAGGGTGCGGAACTCCAGAGCATACTCAGCTGCCGTGCGGTTGCCCTGGCGGAGGTGTAGTAGCCTGTCCCCTCGCTCCCTTCCCTGAGGGGGATGGTCAAAAACGGCTTTAAACAGCTCAACGAAGCCCTCGTAGTCATCGAGGACCTCCTCCTCTCCCTCCCATACGGCCGTTGCCCACTCCAAAGCTCTTCCTGTGAGCAGCGAAATTACAGTGGCGATTTTCGCCCTATCAGTCCTCCCTCCGCCTGCCCTGTGGGTGAAGTATAGGTCACATTGCAGGAGGAATCCCCGACATCTCTCCGGGTGACCGTCGTAACGTTCCGGAAGGCATACCTCCCCATGGCCAGAAGCGCTTGCGGGAGGAGAACTCTGTCTCTCCGGTAGAGAAGGAGCCGGGGTAGGAGAAGAGGGCGGATCCAGTCTTCTCAACCGCTGGAGAACTTCTGCCATGGCTACCTCCAGGTTCGCCAGCTGGTTATGGTGCTGGTGTAGCACCCGATCACGTTCCTCCAGTGGGTCTGGAATACCTCCGGTAGCCGCTGACTCCATAAAAAGGCTGATTATTCTGTTACGGTTCCCAAGGAAACAGGATTCAAACGCAGGAATAACGGAGGTCTTTTTATTCCTAAACGTAAGTAGATAAAGCAGAACTTAAGGATTATGCAAACATAGCCGTCAGACAGAAATAATAATCAGCAAAGTAGAACACAAACACATGGCTTATATACACTCCTAATAACGAACTAAACAGGTGCACCTGTGTGCGCCTCTGGTCCATAGAGACGGCTAGAGCACATGGTCAATATTCCGGGGAGTCAGATCTCCGGCTTCAGGAGCGTTGAGGCGATGCCCTTATAATTTAGAACAAAATGCACCTGTAGCAAAGTTTTTCTAATCAATTTTGAAAAAGTTATTGCAATTAAACATGTTTTTAAAGAATTTGATCAATTTTTTCAAATCCAATTTTCATTAAACATGGAATTCAAAGGTTGTAAAAGTTGTCCACCCTTATGAAGAATAATTTGGACCTGTAATGAAGTTTTTATTCTACAATTTGAAAAAGTTATTGATGATAAATGCACATTTTCACATTTAAAAAATTGTTGATGAATCCCAAATTATTTATTTCTTTAAATCAAAGGTTGTAAAAGTTGTCCAGCTCTATTTAGAACAAAATGCACCTGTAGCAAAGTTTTTCTAATCAATTTTCAAAAAGGTATTGCAATTAAACATGTTTTTACAGAATTTGATCAATTTTTTCAAATCCAATTTTGATTAAACATGGAATTCAAAGGTTGTAAAAGTTGTCCACGCTTATGCAGAATAATTTGGACCTGTAATGAAGTTTTTAATCTACAATTTGAAAAAGTTATTGATAATAAATGCACATTTTCACATTTAAACAATTGCTTATAAATCCCAGTTTATTTTTTTATTCAATGAAAGGTTGTAAAAGTTGTCCAGCTCTATTTAAAACAAAATGCACCTGTAGAATAGTTTGTATGATCAATTTTGAAAAAGGTATTGCAATTAATTGTGTTTTTACAGAATTTGATGATTTATTTCTAATCCAATTTTGTTTTGACATGGAATGTAAAGGTTGTAAAAGTTGTCCAGCCATCTGCAGAATAATTTGGAACTGTAATGAAGTTTGTGTAATACATTTATTTTTTGTGAGGTTTCGTTGTTATTATTTGAAATAGTGACGTGAGTAAATGCATGTTTCTTTTTTTAAACAAACAAATAAACATACCCCAGCAGTCCATGACTAAATTTTACTCATGAAAAAACACTTGAATGAGGAATGATAACAGTTTTCATTGGTACAATACAATTACACTGAATGTCTGTTGAATTTCTGTTGAATCTCTGAATATAAAACTAACTTTTTCGGTTTTCATGAGCTGTATTGCCAAAATCATCAGTATTAAAACAATAAATGACCTGAAATATTTCAGTTGGTCTGCAATGAATCTAAAATATATGAAAGTTTAATTTTTATCATTACATTATGGAAAATAATGAACACACAATATGCTAATTTCTTGAGAATGACCTGTATATATCTATCTATATATATATAGACGTCTTATATTTACAGAAAGCTTAGAATCTCACGGATTGACCTAACTTGTCCAATTTTCAATAGCTAGGACGAGAATAAAAAGCGTAGCATAATGTGATGGTAGTGCATTCTAAACAAGCCTGTCTGTTCAGCTAATACATCCATCCATGACTCTGCTAATACATGCACATATGACAAAAGAATATGTACTTAAAGTAAGCTATCTTTCTCTGATTCGTCATCCAGAGGGTCCCAGCAATGAAATGGAGCATTGATTTCGTTGGTATGATCCATTTGTTATGTGGAAATGATAAAAAAACTCAGTCTAACGGTTACCTTACCATAAAACTGCATTGTTTACAATCACTACAACTAATAACAACAATAATAACAAATTATTTCCGGACTTTCGACTTTCAAAAAAAAGTTTTCCAGCCGCTGAATTCTATCTGATTCCGAATCTCCAGGCTATCTAGATGTTCACAGACATCTGATTTATCTTTCTACACTCCGAAAATCAACAAAAACATGATTTTTGGTGTTACATCGCATTGCATCACACGCGGAGAAATGCGGTGAAAATGGGTCCGTGTATAAACTGGTTATTTCCATTTTAGATTTAGTTGTGTTTTGTAAAAAAAAATGTTTTAACCACATCATGCCATTTGTATGAATGTGGGTTTTATAAGAATAGAAACCATATAATGTTTTTATTGATTCTTGTAAGCCACAAACTACATAAACTACAAGCATGTGTACCCGGACGGGTCCATGTATCAAGTGGTCATTTTCATTTTAGGTTTAGTTGTGTTTTGTAAAAATATATTTTTAAACCATATCATTTGTATGAATGTGTGTTCTGCTAGAATGAAAACCATATCATGTTTTTATAGTTATTTATATGAACATAATTAATTAATTATTAATACATCTGGGCACAATTGTGAAGGATACTTGTGGTCCTCCTACAAAATAGTCTATAGCTCCTTGGCTGTTGACTCTATCATTCTAACATTTTAGACATATGTTGTCATTCCCTGGGGGACATGATTAGAAGTGTTTCCACGACACTATCTTAATACTTGGCTTTGTAGTTGTCTTTCAAAGGGATCTTCTGCCATATTCACTGTGTACATGTATTCTAAATAGATTTAACATTTCCAAAAAATTCAAAGTCTTTCCTTGTCAAAAATATCAGCCATATGTTTCTCCTTGCTTCAGGTCCAGTTTAAAAATAAATTTACTTTCGGTGTGTTTCTTTTGGTGGAATTTGACAATTAAGGGGCGATCCTTAAGAGGATAAATGCTATTGTCCCATTTAGTTTCCAAACAGGCTGTACCTTTTAGTCTAGATCTGCCAAATCTCTACGAGCAAACAGCATGTCACCTTTGATAAATGTGCCATTATCAAATTGATGGCCTGCTGTGTATGTGTGCAGCTGTACAAATGTTTTGAATTAATCTAAATGTGTTATCTCTTTACATGTCTCCATGTATGTTACCCCTGATCTTCTAGCCCCAGGTTCTGTGTTTAAGCTGAGTAAGGCCCCTAATATTCACACTAAGGACATTCGCAGGAATCAGGAAACAGAGACAGGATGTTTCCAGCTCTATGTCTGCTGAGCAATGCTTCAATACTTCCTCTGCATGGCCTTGTAAACAGGCCCTGCAGCACTGGAACACCAGAGCACTGTGCTCTTCAGCTTACAATTGGCTCATTTATCCTGTCTTCTCCCTCCCCCTGTAGCAAATCAGCAAAGTATAACATCAATAATGTAAGACACTGGATAAGAGCATTAACTAGATGGCTAACATAAATGGCATACGGAGGGTTTGGTTTTGATACGTTGTAGGGCCTCCCCTGTAGTCTGACACAATGAGTCACAGGACGCAGCCTATTAGAATACAATTGATAAGTGGAGCAGCATGGGGAAGCACAGGGGCTACAGGGACTTGTACTGAGAGTTTTAATGTGTGCAGATAAACCTGTGGACTTCTACTGTACTGATGAACTGTTCACATGTTAAACACTTGTAGAAGGTGAGTGCACCTTTTTTCAGTTGCCTGTGAAAGTTTCTATTCGTTTCCATTTATAATTTGATTTTATTCAGGCTTTGTAGTTTAGTAGAATGTTTGTTTGAGCTGTGCTTGTTTTTCATAATAGAATGTATTTTTTTATTTTTATTTGTGGGTACCTCAGAGCATTCTCCCTAGTTTATAGTTCACCCCATGCAATGGTAGCCTGGGCCCAGATATTTTATTTCTGTTAAATCCTGCATTGCAGAGATGATAGAATTTTGCTACATTGCATTAATGACTTTGGGTCAAAAAGTATATTCATGCTGTTGGATATACACTGTTCTCCTCATTGTCATTATCATCACTTTGTTCCCACCAGGCTGACGAGTCTCCCGGCAACTCCCCACCAGGCACCCCCCCCGGTTTTTCTGATGAAGACCCAGAAGCTCCACAGTTCCGGCGTCGTGCCCATACTTTCAGCCACCTACCAGTGAAGAAGCGCATATCGTTTCCTGATGCATTGCCTTTGGGTGGCCAGCAGGGCGGCACCCAAAGCAAGGTCCCAATCCGCCGGCAGCAGTCTGTCAACCCAGAACTACTGCAGAGCAGGTAAACACACATAAACAAACAACATGACAAAGAGGAAGCCAATGCAATTAATTTCCATTATCCTTAGGTCTCTTCCGTTCCATATTCTTTGAATCAGAAAAAGATTGATGAGTTAAAAAAAATCCATTAGATATTTTGGTTTAATTTGGTTCCTGTTATTGTTTAACCCCTTTGTGACGGATGCTGCGCGGGGAAACATTACACCTCCCGCCGGTTACTGCATTGCGCAATTCAGAACCTCCTGCCGGAGCATTTTGTATTTGTCAAACTTTTCATGATGCGTGCAGCATAGAATGCACTGTTAGTGATTAAAATACACATTAAATGTTTCTTGTTGAGTTTTTTAAAGACTACGTAACCACCCAAATTTACTACAAAATCACAATCAATCAGACATACAGGTCCTTCTCAAGGAATTAAAGTTCATTGTTTTCCATAATGTAATGATCAAAAATTAAACTTTCATATATTTTAGATTCATTGCACACCAGCTGAAATATTTCAGGTCATTTATTGTTTTAATACTTATGATTTTGGCATACAGCTCATGAAAACCCAAAATTCCTATCTTAAAGAATTAGCATATCATGAAAAGGGTCTCTAAACGAGCTATTAACCTAATCATCTGAATCAAATAATTAACTCTAAACACCTGCAAAAGATTCCTGAGGCTTTTAAAAACTCCCAGCCTGTTTCATTACTCAAAACCGCAATCATGGTTAAGACTGCCGACCTGACTGCTGTCCAGAAGGCCATAATTGACACCCTCAAGCAAGAGGGTAAGACACAGAAAGAAATTTCTGAACAAATAGGCTGTTCCCAGAGTGCTGTATCAAGGTACCTCAGTGGGAAGTCTGTGGGAAGGAAAAAGTGTGGCAAAAAACGCTGCACAACGACAAGAGGTGACCGGACCCTGAGGAAGATAGTGGAGAAAGACCGATTCCAGACCTTGGATGACCTGCGGAAGCAGTGGACTGAGTCTGGAGTACAAACATCCAGAGCCACCGTGCACAGGCGTGTGCAGGAAATGGGCTACAGGTGCCGCATTCCCCAGGTCAAGCCACTTTTGAACCAGAAACAGCGGCAGAAGCGCCTGACCTGGGCTACAGAGAAGCAGCACAACA
>JACXGM010022638.1:0-16606 GCA_016801145.1 Umbra pygmaea | reverse complement strand
CTGGGCAAAAAATCTTCCGATGACGCAAAATGACGCAAAAATCGTCATTTTGCGTCATCGGAAGATTTTTTTCCAGACACAAAATAGAGAGTTTTCCTGTCTTATGGGGACATGTGGGGTGGTCAGAATAAGTCTAGTAATATTACTGGGTTTTTACTGATTCATAGCTTAATGCTAATCAGTAAAGTACCCCTTTAAAGTAGCAAATAAATAAATAAAGTATTATAGGTTTGACAGTTCACCCCCCACAGTGGCTGGTAGATTAGGAAAATGTAAAAAAAGTACCTTCATTTTGTTGGTGCTAATTTCCCACCCTGAGTTTGAGTTTCTCTATAATAATATGGTTCATGTTGTTACAGTATTGTTTGTGCATTGCCAGTCAGGGGTGCCAGTAATTTTGGAGCCCACTGTATATATGTGTACTGAGCTGCTGCGTTGTGTTCCTCTTTTTTCCATTGGTTTAGTTACCTCTGAACTTCCCGGACACTTCTCACTCTCGCAGATAATAACAAACATTGTTCATGATTGATTCTGTAATGGACTTTGCACCTACATGTATACTACAGATGATTAGCTATGTAAAGCAGCCAACTTGTGTATTATGGACACTAACCTTGGTAAATATTAGTTTTATTCATTTGAAACTGTGATGGAATAAAGGTCATGCTTCAATAGGCTACTAGCATACACATTGAATCACAGACACTTTGAACAATATGCAACCCCTTGGAAGATGTCAACTCACACAATGTCAAAATGTAATTTTGTTGCCTCTACAAATTCTGACTAATATGGTAAGTCATGTATTTACTGTATTTCAGGACCAAGTTAGAATACTCATGGCATGTTATTGTACATTATCTGACTATTCAAACAGCAAACTGCTTCTTTTTCAAACTTCTTTTCTTTTTGGTCAAATTACCATGATGTCATCTTAGGCTGAGGTGGT
Organism: Umbra pygmaea; assembly: GCA_016801145.1. Taxonomy (NCBI): domain Eukaryota; kingdom Metazoa; phylum Chordata; class Actinopteri; order Esociformes; family Umbridae; genus Umbra; species Umbra pygmaea. Next base: position 15,657 of record JACXGM010022638.1, on the reverse strand, counting down.
CAAGCTCAACATTTCAACCACACATTCAATATTCTACAATTGCTAGAAAATCAACCGCAACGCTGTAATCAATAACACTTTACAATGCTTCAGTTAAAATACTGATAACAACGCTGTTATCAATAACACTTTTTCAGCCTGAAAAGTAAAGTAATACTTTGAAAGATTAAAACCACTTTGAAATTCACTTACCATTCCAAAATATCAAAAGTGCTCATGCAAAACAATGGTAGAACTATGATTACCACTCAGCGCAAATATCTAATCAGACAATCAAGTGGCAGCAATTCTAATCTACTTAGGCATGTAGACATGGTCAAGATGATCTGCTGAAACCTAAACCAAGTATCAGAATGGGTAAGAAAGGTGATTTAAGTAACTTTGAATGTGGCATGGTTGTTGGTGCCAGAAGGGGTTTTAGTATTTCAGAAAGTGCTGATCTACTGGGACTTTCATGCATAACCATCTCTAGGGTTTTACAGAGAATGGTTAGAAAAAGAGAAAATATCCAGTGTGATGTTCTGAAGTGAAAATGAAGATGTAAATAGATGCGTAGTGGAAAATAATAATCATTACTGAAGTAAGAAAAACATTAAGCAAAGCACTCTTCATTTGTGAGGAGAAACACACAGCCCTAAATCCCATTAAATACGTTCTGAGGGAACTATTTAAAAAAAAACGAAATATGTGAAATATCAACGTATGAGAGGGTCAATTACGTTTGTAGGGAACTAAATTACACACTCGAATAACATAAAATATGAACATATGAAAATCATGATGTAGCATCTAAGTAGCATCGTTTTTGCTAGGGTGGAGGTCGGGGATGGTGGACGGGCGTATAAATCCGCGACTGGCATGCCAGTGTTTGCAAGTTCAAATCCAGACAAGCAATTTGTGTGTTTTGTTCTACATTGCATGCGTCATGCACACAGACGATTGTCGTTTTTTGTGATGTTAACCCTAACCTTAATCCTAACCTTAACCTCAGTAACGTCATATCTAATCTTAACCGTTAGTAACCGCATGCCTAACCTTAACTGTGAATGTTGCAATATAATTTCGAACGCTATGAAATGTATGGAATGTTCTCGCATAAATCCGCTACACGAAATGTACAGGGGCAACGTAATAGAATTACAAATATAGACTAATAATGAAACGTGCAGTTCAAGTGTAAAAAAACCTAAATATGTTGGCATATAACGTAATTCAGGTTTTCAAAATAGTTTCCTGAGAACGTAATTTAAGAGAACTTCTGAGATGTATGGTTGGAAACACAATATGTATATTGTGGAGGGAGGGAAAATGGCTCTGGAAAAGAAAAGCCTATTACATTCACAGATGGATCAACTTTTTAAGGGTTGTCAGAGTTTGTTTTGTGTCGAGTCTTAGAATTGATTGCTAGGACCTAATAATTTCAACTACAAAATAAAATATACTTTATAAACTCAATAGTCTCTAGAACATAAGAATGTTTGTAGTTTATATGTACAAAAGATGGAATATGGTTTATATGTACAAAAGATGGAATATGGTTTAGATGGAATATGGTTTAGATGGACAAAAGATGGAATATGGTTTTTATGTACAAAAGATGGACAAAATTGAAGCCAATTGTTACCAAAACAAATACATAACTTACAAAACATAAAACAATTCTGAATAATGCAAAAAAAGTAAATCATAGTTCATATGATTTTAAATACAAATTTATTTAGATATTTTATACTTCATTGGACAGGAAAACGGTGAAGGATATGTTTTGCTGTAACAGCAGAATTGAACCCATGCTGCAGCAGTACAGGAGCACTGGATACAGCCGCTGGACCGCCCTAGGCCACAGTTTGCATGATTTTATACAGTGTAATGTCTAGAAATTTAAAATGTGTGTCTGTGTGTTATATTTGTATATAAAACAACAATAACAATACATAATATATAAGTTTATTTCTCCATTTCAGAGGGTACCCATTTTTTTGGGATTGATCTGTGATCTCCCAGAGGTGAATCATTCATTTTTAATGACACAGGTTCTTACGAGATTTCCATGAAAAAGGGATTAGTTACAATCCATGAGTCAAGCTCTGGTTATACCAATTCCTTTATATATGTAAGTCTGAAATTGCTTCAAACACAGCAGTCAGCTTAATTCAAAGGGGATTAACATTTTGGAAAAGGAAAGTGACTGTTAAAAGGGGACTTGAGTGTTTGTTAGCTAAACACATTTAGATATCCACATACAACACAATGTAATTACATTTTTAGTAATGTGGTATTTAGTTTTAAAACTCATTTAATACTATTCGACCTCTACTTTAATGTAGCTGTAGCTCACTTATATTAGCATAACATTACAAAAATAGATTAACTGCTGGTTAAAGATGTGGCTTGAAAATTAACCATCACTGATATTTGCACTTGTATCAATTTAGCATATTAAAATTACTGCAAATTGTCCTAGCCCTGGATTGCACCCCAACAGGCTCAATCCCTAATTGGATGCTTTTCCAGCACAACAAATTGATTTTAATGCTTAGAACATACAGTATTACCTAGCTTTGCTGTTTATTTTTTTCTTTGGAAGGGGTCATGGACTTTAAGTTTATTAAAGCCTAAACATTGTTGATAAAAAAAATATTATTGCACGGCTGCCATAGCAATTGTTGCACATGTCATTTAATTACGTTTATCCCAATCCCACACCCTTCCAATTCTAAAAAGAAAAGCATACTTGTGAAGTTGGTCCCCTTGGTTGTAGTTTTAGGTTTTTATTGTCATGATATCCCTTAAGGACACCTGAGGGTTCCTTTTAAGTGGATCCCCTGTGTGTTATATTTGAGTTTGCACTCAGGTGTTTTGCTTTGATTTCTGTCCAGTGTTTTCACACTGGTTCCCGCTTCCCCGCTCACCTGACAGTCACATGTTTAGTTGTCTTGTAGTTGGGTTTAACTAATCTCCAGCTGCACTCACTCCCCCAATTAGTAGGATATTTATGTTCAGTCCTAATGTGAGTCAGCTGTCAGTCATTGTGGTTGTTATCGTTGTCGTTCTGTGTGTGCTTATTATTTACTGTTGTGCCCCACGTGGTAGTTTTGGTTGAAATAAAGTGTTTGTGTCTCTTTCAGCACCACGGAAACCATGAATAGCTTCAGCGCTCGGCGTGACCGATCAAAGAACAACGAGACAGCGAGGGAAGTAGTGATGTCCGGTTCACGAACGAATCGTTTTTTTCAATCGGATGTGTTTAGTAAACCGGTTAAACCAGTTCACCTAATTGGACTGAATCATTCCAAACAGTTTGCATCTCCATTAAGCACTAATCAACACATTTCTACAGTTAATCAATTTTTGACGTGCCTGAATCTACCTCTGACTCGAAATAAACCAACATCCCGTAGATATTCAGTTACTCCAACACTTTACTGACTTAACCTACTGTTAACGTACTCGGCCATCCTGTCAACAGTTCTCGAGTCAAGAATCGGTTGCAACCGACTCAAGATCGAGAACTGTCAGGTCTTGTTCTCGAGTCAAGAATCGGTTGCAACCGGTTGCAATGGTTTTTGGATCTCCAGTACACAGAACAAGAAATGTTAATTATGGACATGTTCGATTTGAGAACAGATGAGCTGATGATACTGAGCATGCTCCGAACACTATGACTGACTGCCACAGCAGTATATATGGTCTATGCAAAGCACCAGTGTCTGATCTGAACTAGGACTGATGCTATGAGCGCGTGTGAAATGAGGACTTGAATGAGGGGAAAATCTGGCAAACCGTATTTATTTAATTGCAAATAAATCGTAATGGATTATGCATAGTAACTGGATCATGGTTTCTGCGCATAAGAAGACTAATTTATTCACTTTATAACTGTAAAACATCCTTGTTTGCACATCACTGCCTGTATGTGTTTGGATGTTTTAGGTGCAAAACTTAATTGTAATAAACTTATCAGATTATGAAGATGTATAACTGACTGATGTTATGATTACTGACTTTATACATTTGAATGTGTAAAGTGTTTTTTCATCCTGTCCAGCGATAGACTTGATGTCATTATGTCATTTCAAATCACATTTGAGCATAAAAAAACTGAACTGTTTTTGAACGTTTTTTTTAAAACAAACTGTCCGAAAGATCCGGTTCGCAGAAAAGAACCAAACCTCCCATCACTAGAGGGAAGAGTTGCAGACAACCAGCACGGGACCAGAGCCTACTACATCCAGTAGATGAGATAGAAGCTCATTTTGACGAGGTGGACAACATAAGCTGCGCCACACTCTATAGCCTGTGGGAGTCTGAGGCCTATCCCCGCAATCCCAACAATATTGGGATAGTAGAACAGGTGTATATGGCTTTTTGAAAACTAGAGGGACTGGTGCAGGATGTAGACGTACTCTCCAGCCCAGGCATGGGCAAACCATTCCCCCCATACAACGAGGAAAACTGGGAAAAGTCCTCTTAGTTTCCCAAATGATTTTGCGGGGGAGATATAGCGGGTGCGCTCAACCTGCCGCTCAAAGGTCTTTTAGTTATTGAAGTGTTCTTAGGGCAGTTTGATTTGATTATTTGATTGGTTGATTCAAAACAAAGGGCAGACCTCACATTAAGTTTAACTTTTGATTGATAATTACGATTAATATATGTATATATATATATATATATGTATATAGCACAGGATTACATTTAACACTCCAGTGTGATTAAGGTTATTGTTAAGGTTAGGTGTATGGTTAGATATGATTATGAACTGAGAAAACTATGCTCATGAGTCCTGAAAAAAAAATCTAATAATCTAAGCCCCGCCTTCTGCTGACGCTGATTGGACGGCTGAGAGAACCAATAAGATGCATTGCTGCCCTGAGAACATATTTCAATAACTAAAAGTCCAACCTGCCTGGATGGAGGATGGAGAAGAGTGGCAGGAGTAGTACAGGGAGGCACAGAGTGGTGAAGAAGAAAGGGACCTCATCAGCTGGGCTCAAGACCAGGATGGAGCAGAAAAGGATGTACGTGACCTAGGAAGTTGGTGTGGCTCATAACCCATCACGTGTTCTCAGCCTTCACCATGTTGGACATATGTCCTCTTCTCCCTGACCACAGCATCACCATGTCGACAAAATCACCACCCATGCCTATGCCTGCAGCATCCTCCTCCACATCTGTGCCAGTGGCTCCACCCTTCAAGGCAGTTCCAGAGGGCGTATTGCCATGGATATGTCAGAGGCCCTGTTCACTGTAGTGCCTGTGCCAGTGGTCCTGCCAGCTGCGTATCATCCAGGCGACCAGACCCCTGTCTCTGAGGAGAAGGCGAAGCCCCAATCGCTTTGTTTAATTTTGGCAACACCCCACCCCTTAGAAGTGCTTGTCACACTGCAGCAGCTGGCCCCTGTGACCCCCAGTGACACACTGGCTACAGAGACCCCCGGGGTGACTTTGGCAGTTGCAGTGACACCCAGGAGAGATTGGTGGCTGGCACAACCGGAACTGGCAGCACCACCCCCTCTAGTGCCAGATGCCATGCCACTGGCTGTGTTGGCCATGGTGTCCCTCCATCCGGTACCTGATGCACTGCCCTCTGAACCTGCTGTGCCCCTACACTTGGTACCTGCTACCACACCCCCTCCACCACCGCAGGAGGCGTCCCCGCCACTTCACAGACACCCTGGTAGAGGACGTAGGGGTCACCCTTCAGAACGGGGTCTTCAGAGGGGTTGTTGCCCTCCTGGTTGACTGCTTGTGGTGTCTGGGTCGCCCTTCTAATGGAGGGGTGTTCTGCTCATCAGAATCCAGGCATTTGGGGGAGGGGGGGTAATGTAACAGTATATTCAAAGGGAAGTTGCTCTACTGTGTCATATTTGAGTTCTCACTGATGTTTTTTCTTTGATTTCTGTCTGGTGTGTGTTTCATTTTCTCAAGTTATCGTCGCATCTGTCTCAGTATTTCAGCACCACGGGAAGCATGAAGCGTGACATTTTTAAAGCGCCTGAAACCAGATAGACCAATATAAGAAACAATTATATTTGCCACAGTATTTTCTCTATCAGTATTTCTTCTCTAAAATTTTTGTGTTTAAATCTTCATCTTTTGAAGTAACTACTTGTTGCTGGGTAAGGCCGGGGGTAAAGTATCACTATACATGAGCTTCAGAGTAGTGGTCTAATACACTTAAAGGGACACTCCAGCCCTCAAACACCTCAAAATCATTTTCCAGGTCATTTTCACAATATCCTAGTACAAATAAAAGATTTGAGTTCACTCGTCAGTGACGTCACTGACGTGTGAATGAAACTACAGGGGATGAGATCATAAAACTGCGTACTCTGTCCGTGAATAGGCATACTGTGGTACAGTGGGTGGCAGGAAATGTTTTTGCTTTCAACCATCTACTGCTATGAAGATGATTACATTTGTTTTGTAAGATAATTTGAGGTTCGATGCTCAAATGGTCCAAAGTGTTTTTGAAGAAACAGCCAGGCCAGATAGAGGACCATCACGGGTAAGTAGTTGATTTACCATGTACTTGGCTCGGGTTAGCCATTATTAGCTCCAATGTAGCATCTTGGAATTCTATGAATACTTGGAGGAAAGATTGTAAAATGAATAAAAATGCCTAAAATTATACTGCTAACTCTGTTATATTTAAAGCCTAGATGGTTATATACTGTTTGGTGCAATTGTTAGGAAATAACGAACGAAAGACGAGTTAGAGAATGGTTGAGTGGCTAACTGGCTGACTAGTTTGTTTTTATGGGGTTTCTTTCCAGCCAGCCCCGGGCCTATCTGGAGTAGAGGTAGCATCATTAACTTCAATGTACAGTGCCTTGCAAAAGTATTCGGCCACCTTGAACATTTTGACCTTTTGCCACATTTCAGGCTTCAAACATAAAGATGTAAAACTGTACATTTTTGTGAAGAAGCAACAACAAGTGGGACACAATCATGAAGTGGAACGAAATTTATTGGATATTTCAAACTTTAACAAATAAAAAACTGACAAATTCGGCGAGCAAAATTATTCAGCCCCTTTACTTTCAGTGCAGCAAACTCTCTCCAGAAGTTCAGTGAGGATCTCTGGATTATCCAATGTTGACCTAAATGACTAATGATGATAAATAGAATCCACCTGTGTGTAATCAAGTCTGAAATAGTATTGAAATGGAAGAAGTATCAGACCACTGCAAATCTACCAAGACCCGGCCGTCCCTCTAAACTTTCAGCTCATACAAGGAGAAGACTGATCAGAGATGCAGCCAAGAGGCCCATGATCACTCTGAATGAACTGCAGAGATCTACAGCTGATGTGGGCGAGTCTATCCATAGGACAACAATCAATCGTCTACTGCACAAATCTGGCCTTTATGGAAGAGTGGCAAGAAGAAAGCCATTTCTGAAAAATATCCATGAAAAATGTTGTTTAAAGTTTGCCACAAGCCACCTAAGAGACACACCAAACATGTGGAAGAAGGTGCTCTGGTCAGATGAAACCAAAATTAAACTTTTTGGCAACAATGCAAAACGTCATGTTTGGCGTAAAAGCAACACAGCACATCACCCTGAACATACCATCCCCACTGTCAAACATGGTGGTGGCAGCATCATGGTTTGGGCCTGTTTTTCTTCAGCAGGGACAGGGAAGATGGCTAAAAGTGATGGGAAGATGGATGGAGCCAAATACAGGATCATTCTGGAAGAAAACCTGATGGAGTCTGCAAAAGACCTGAGACTGGGACAGAGCTTTGTCTTCCAACAAGACAATGATCCAAAATATAAAGCAAAACGTACAATGGAATGGTTCACAAATAAACATATCCAGGTGTTAGAATGGCCAAGTCAAAGTCCAGACCTGAATCCAATAGAGAATCTGTGGAAAGAACTGAAAACTGCTGTTCACAAACGCTCTCCATTCAACCTCACTAAGCTCGAGCTGTTTTGCAAGGAGGAATGGGCAAAAATTTCAGTCTCGATGTGCAAAACTGATAGAGACATACCCCAAGCGACTTACAGCTGTAATCGCAGCAAAAGGTGGCGCTACAAAGTATTAACTTGTAAAATTAATAAATTTCGTTCCACTTCATGATTGTGTCCCACTTGTTGTTGATTCTTCACAAAAAATTACAGTTTCATATCTTTATGTTTGAAGCCTGAAATGTGGCAAAAGGTTGAATACTTTTGCAAGGTACTGTAGATATTGGTGATTGTGTGAATAGGGGCTGCCCAACCCTGTGCCTAGAGATCTACCATCCTGTAATTTATAATAATAATAGGGACGAAGGGAGGAAAGACCAAGGAGACATCAATCGCTGGAGCGCATACCCCACAAACAGCCGCCAGACATTTCCCATCATAGCAGTTAGTTATCTGTTGATTTCTCCCTCATCTCCTCCTGCCATACTTCTGTTTTTTCTTATAAAGCCCACCAGTCCCCACACACCTTCTCTGTGTTTGTTCCCCATTTTTCTCCCAGTTACAATATACAGTATATACTGTAGGAAATATATTTTTTATTATGATTCATCCACTTCTCTGAGCCTTACAAAGTACATAATAACAGCAATACTTATACTTGATAAAGCACATATTTTGTACAGTATCTGACTAATGCAGGATATGAAATCACTTTTTAATATCAACCCTACACATTTCTCCTTAGACTGGCTAGAAAATATGCACAGCAGTCTGCTTATCAATGTCTTTACTTTCTTCCTTTGTGATAACAATCAGTAGATTTGGATTTGTACACACACATGCGTAAATACATAAACTTCCATTACATCCTGTACATAAATTGAGTAAACATTGTCATGAACCGAACATGCTAAAGCCACATTAAGTGCTTGACTCACTTAAAACTCTGTTTTATCTTGTGGTCGGTAAGGTGACGCTTTGCCTTTGAGTACTAATCCTGTTTAACCTAAAGATTATGTCTCTGTCGTCCCTCCCAGTCCTAAACCAGCTTTATCAGTATGGAACCTTGACAATGTAAATGTACAGGCCAAGAAGCTCAAGGTGCTACTTTGCAGATTATGAGCTCTTAAAATCCGAATTTTAGAAAAGCAACCTTTTCTTAAATCAAATACTTGTTTTCTTAAACATTATATGCAAACTTATTTCAAGATGCTATTTGGTGTGAACTTTAGGTCAGGTCTTAGTGATTTATTTCCATAATTCCAAAGAAGATTTAATATTATCTTATTCAAAATCAAAACCTAATGTGAACCTTCACAAACTCATTCACTAACATTATGCATTGTTGCTGGGAGTTTCTAACCTTGACTTTTCATTGTGTTAATGCAATGCTTTTCTGTGGAAAATCTATTTCATATGCATATCATCCATTACATGGCCTTAGGAGAGGCTCTCTAATCTGTACTAACTTAAACGATCTGATCTCTAACATCTCTTTTTTAGTTTGTCAAGGCATAGATGGCTGTATGAAAGGGGATGAACTCTATTGAAATCCAAGAATAACATCACTGGGTCATGAACCCCAGTATAATTACCACATCTGCAATGTCACAGACATTTACAGCTTGCGGCCACATACAGTGGTTCTCAAACCTCTCCTGGGGGAACTCTGGCAGCTCTGTTCTTTCTTGTCCTGATCTAGCACACCTGATTCAATCAGATAAAAACTTCGTCATTAGTCACCAAGTTGATTCAGGTGTGGTAGCACTGGGATACATCTAATATATGGCATGGCTGGGGGTCCCAAGGAGAGGTTTGACAACCACTGCTTACAAACCACAAGTGACAAACCGGTTCCTGGTTGTCTAGGTTTTAATTAGGCAGCCATTTTAATTTAATTTGCTCCATTTCACGTTACCAATATAGCAAGAAATACCGATATACAGTATAGTACATTTTATTAACTAATTGACAAAAACAATATTTCCTTCCCAATTCACTGTTACAGTATGTTCATGTATATAACTTGTCTCTTTCATCACTACTACATCAGTGTTATTCCATTAAGTATGGCACAAATATTGTACTGTTAGCAATTAGTTCTGCCTGAAGAAGGAATCCTGTATAACTCCTTCTGGAGGCCTGCATGATACACTAAGCACATGATTATAGCCAAAAGTTTGTGGTCGTCCCCACTAATGGTGGAGGAGGGACAATGGTCTAGGGCTGTTCATCAGGGTTTGGCCCCTTCCAGTGAAGGATTATCATAATGCTACAGGATACAAAGACATTTTCGACAGTTGGCTGCTTCCAAATTTGTGACAACAGCTTGGCGCAGGCCTTTTCCTGTTCCAGCTTGACTGTGCCCCTGTGCATAAAGGGGCGGTTCATAAAGTAATGATGCGATGGGTATGTTGAGGAGGACCTTGAGTGGCCAGCATAGAGCCCTAACCTGAACCACACTGATCCCCTTTGGGATCAATTGCTACGACGATTGCAACCAAGCCTTCTCGTCCATCACCAGTGCCCATCCTCACAAATGCTCCTTTGGCTCGTTTGGCTCATTCACGTAGGGGAGTTGATCCAGTTGTTATGTCCAGTCACACTAGTGTGCTTTCATATTTCTAATCTTTCTGATGGTAGAAAAGACTAGGGTGGTGGGGGTGATTAACATAACAATAGGGGCTTTTGCTTTTTTAGACTATTTGCAAAGAGGGGAGCATGGCATTCCAAGCACACCATCTTCCATGCGACATCGAAGGCATCTAGAAAAAATTATGTGTGACATAGCAAAAAACAATTTTTGACACACAAACGCCCCCAAAACACACAAAAGTGATGTTGCCTAGTGACAAAAGTGTCGACTAATCATACACTTACGCCTGGAGGTCTGAATCACCTATTCATGGGCACAAATTCCAGACCCACTCCATAGTCTTGACCCACCACCTATAACAGGGCTTACGGTCACCAAAGACTGATTATTATTATTTTTTTACATTTTATTAAAGTACAGATTCAGAGCTTTCAAATGGCATATCAATCACTGTAATTGTAGGAGCGATGGGACTTGCATGATTGACACAATTGTAACTGAGTTTCTGAGACATTCCCCATCAAAAAATTTGCCAGATAGAGTAGGCTAATGGAACTCCATGGGCTACAATTTATTTTGTTTAAGCTCTTTCTAAGGTTGTGTAATAGGCACATACACCATTTTCATTTTATAGTGTAGGAAGTTTATTTTCATATACAGGTCTATTTATAGAATTTATAGATATAGAATCTAAAATATATGAGAGTAAAATTTTTATCATTACATTATGGAAAATAATGTACTTTATCACAATATGCTACTTTCTTGAGAAGGACCTGTATAGTTTAATAGTAATTTCATAAGAAAAATATTATAAATTTGAATAGTTACACCACATTAGATTTTATGAGCCCAGAATCGAATTAAATATGTTCTGAGGGAACTATTTTGCAAAACCAAAATATGTGAAATTTGAACGTATGAGAGGGTCAATTACATTCGTAGGGAACAAAATTAAAAAAAGGAATAATATTAAATATGAACATATTAAGATCATGACATAGCATGTAAGTAGCATAGACTTTGCCAGGGCAGGGTCGGGTATGATGGACGGGTGTATACATTTGCGTCTTTCATGCTGGTGTTCGCGAGTTCAAATCCAGATAGACACTTTGTATGTTTTGTTGTCAATTGCAGTGTGATGCAGACAGGCAATTGTCCATTTTTGTAATGTTAAACCGAATTTAATAGGGGATAACACGATTTTGGAATTGCAGATTGTTATTCTCGCTACTGACAGCACTCCATATCCAAACAGAGCTATGTTTTGAAATCGCCCGGAATTCTCCTTTAACCTCAGTAACATCATGCCTAACCTTAACCGTTAGAAACCTCATGCCTAACCTTAACGGTAACCTTAACTGTGAACATTGCAATACAAATTTGAATGCTATGGAAAGTTCTTGCATAATGTGCAGATGCAATGTAATAGAAGGGCAAATAGCCTAATAGCAAAACGTGCAGCTGAAATTTAAAGACCCTAAATATGTTGGCATATAACGTAATTCCTGTTTTCAAAATAGTGTCGTGACAACATAACTTGGGAGATCTTCTGAGATGTACAGTTGGAATTTACAGTATCCCTCAGCTTACTTTTTTTCATATGCTGAAAAATAAGACATGGCTATGATGTGCAGGTGTCCACATAGTTTGGCTTTATGGTGTATCTTCAAAGTTAATGGTACTTTGACAAATGCAGTATTTGAATGCAAGGTATTTTTGTCATTATTTCTACTCTTACCTCAAGCAAGACTGAAACACACTTTAATTTACAATAACAACCTGAAGAGTAAATAGGGTGACAGAAAGACAGGTTTTAGACCTTGCTGGCTTTGGTATTTTATCAAGCTTTTACTGGTCAGATGCTTTAACTGCGAGGCAACCAGCTGCCTCAAAAGCTTAGCACATCGGCTGGAAGCCTTTGGTGGATACGTGCCAGGGTGAGACATCAAAAGACTCCAATTGGTTGTCCGAAATGAAACACCATTTTGCTGGTAGTGTTTGATAGTAGCCGTCTAGTGTCCACCTAAGACTTCTAGCAATTACACTAAGCTAACCACATGGTACCCAGAACATTCTTCAAACTGAACATAAAGACTAACAAACACTATTTATGAATTAATCTGACAATGAATATGAATATTCATTATTATATTAAACAGACAACAAGACAATAAAAAATTACAACAAGAATAAGTACAGATACCAGATTTAAAAATATAGATTATGACTATGAGTTCTCCAACTTAACCTGGACCTCCTGCACGAGGCAGGGCAAATTTGCTAATCGCCAGGATTTGGAATAGAAAAGTAAAATGATCTACCTTTCCACGTCGCTCTCCAGCAACTTCTTGTGTGCAGACCGGGCGCCTGTAAACCAATCATGGAGGTATAGTTGGTGAGCATAATCATACCGTACATGAGCTGACTAAAGGCTTCAGTGTTTGATGAGCAATCGTATGCACAAGTTTAGGCACCCCTGACAATTTATAAATAATTGGGTGTTTGGATCAGCAATTTCCTTTTGATCTATCAAATAACTGAAAGACAGTCATATTCCAGCAGGAAGATTAGGTTTATTGGATGAAAAGATAATGTGCAATATGCATCAAAATTAAATTAGACAGGTGCATAAATTTGGGCACCCCAACAGAAATATCACATCAATATTTAGTTGAGCCTCCTTTAGAACAAAATCCCACGTCTAGATGTTTCCTATAGCCTTTTAATGAGTGTCTGGATTCTGATGAAGGTATTTTGGACCATTCCTCCTTGCAAAACATTTCCAGTTCAGGTTTGATGATTGCCAAGCATGGACAGCCCACTTCAAATCACCCCACAGATTTTCGATGATATTCAGTTCTGGGGACTGGGATGGCCATTCCAGAACATTGTACTGGTTCCTCTGCATAAATGCCTGAGTAGATTTTGAGCAGTGTTTTGGGTCTTTTCCTGTTTTGAAATCCAGCTTGGCGTAATTTCAACTTTGTGACTGATTCCTCTACATTATTCTCAATGATATTGAGTGGAATCCATGCGACCCTCAACTTTAGCAAGATTCCCAGTATTGGCACTGTCCACAAAGCCCCACAGCATGATGGAACCTTCAGCATGATGGAATTTCTGTTTTAACCCTGTTTTCAGTATCACGACGGTGGTTCACCTGTTACCGGTTTACATTGCCATGGGAACTTAAGCTGCAAACCTAACCTGCTCCTTGTCGAGATAACAGCTTAACCCGAATAAAAGCATTGCATTGACCAGTATTGAAGTTGTGCACATACAGTTCCACAAACTGTATGCATAGTGTTGTGTTTGTTTGCTGCAGGTAGTTTAATTCTGTAGTTGATGCAGAGAACCAACATCAATGTATTCCCTTTTACTGTAGAGACAGTAAATTTTACTATTTAGGTACTCCCACAGTACCTATACATCTGTTGAACAACCCTGTATTGTATCATTGATTAATTGACACATAACCTTTACATTTTTTATTTGCTTCCAAGACCATTTTCAGGGACCCATTTTAGCTGTGTCATATTTGAAGTGTAGTTTGACATGAATTGTAAAGAAAAAATTTACTGTAACTACATAGATATTCTCAGGACTTCTAATGAGAATAAGATAATGGATAGTAAATAAATAATACAAAATATAATAACAAAACAGTTTTTGATTTATATTAGAAATTAGATAACCCAATAGAGTATATAGGGTTGAACAGTTAAATAACCCAATGAGAAGTATATGCTATTTTGACTCTATTCTACACTGCTCCAACAAAAGTAAGGGAACACACAATTATCTCAGTATAACACCAATCAATTAAACGTCAGGGATATCAATCTATTCCGTTAGAAAGCATTAGCGATTGTGAATCAATGTCACCTGTTTTGGTGCAAATGAAAGTGACAATAGGTGCACTGTGGAAGCAAGAGCAAGACAACCCCCAAAAAGGAAGGGTTTTGCAGGAGGTGGCTACGGACAATTGCTTTCTCCTTATCCTTCCTGACTGATTCTTCTATAGTTTCATGTTTTGTTAGTGTCGTTGTCACTTCTGGCAGCATGAGGGGGTACCTGCAGCCCATTCAGTTTGCACAGGTAGTCCAGCTCCTCCAGGATGGCACATCCACCCAAGTAAAAAAAAGTATATTTAAATGTACTTGAAATGTATTTTATTTATCCTAAATATACTTCTAATATATTATTTTGCTATGTATATTTTGAAAGTATACTTCAAATATACTTAAATACATTGAATACATAGTTATGGTTAACCATAAGTATACTATAAGTATAATACTGGAGTATAATTTAAATATACTTTTTTTTTACTTGGGCATACATGCCCTTTCAAGAAGGTTTGCTGTTTCGCCCAGTACAATCTCATGAACATGGAAGAGATACCAAGAGACAAGACCTGGGCCCGTATTTATCAAGCTTCTCAAAGTGCCATTTTAGTCTTAAGTTCTGAGAATTGACAAAATGTACTCCTACTCTCAAACTTAAGTTTAAAAGCAAGTTATCAAATTTCTCAAAGCTAAGAATCACTCTTACTCTCCCAGCTATTTAAGACCGCTCGAGAGGTCTCTCAAGTGGTTAAAAGTTGCCAGTAGGGGCTTGTGATTGCGTAGACAGAGACGTGCGCAAATCTTTTAGGAGAGGAAGAATGTTTTTTTAAATTGTTTGACGCCGCTTTATTAATTAAAAACGGTATTGTTTGGACAGAGCAGGCATCATCTTCGTCAGCGACTGAGTGAGGAACGTCATTTCACCAGTGACATTTATGCAGCAATTAATTTTCAGATTAATTGAAGGTGGTGATTATGCTTTGTTTGCAACGCAATGCTGATGATTTGGCCCATCACAACCATCAATAAGCTGAATTGTAATGGAAACAATTATTGCACTTACAGCTCAACACACTGTCGCACGTTTCACTGACTTTTTATTTTTATTTAACCTTTATTTAACCAGGTGGGCACGGTGAGAACAATTTCTCATTTAAAACGGCGACCTGGCCAAGATAAGGCAAAAAAGGTGCAAGTACAGACAGAGTTACACATAAATACAAATACACAAGTATTACACAAAGGGTACAATAAAGACAAAAGATAAAAAATACAGTTGAAATACAATCGAAA
>JACXGM010022637.1:0-16687 GCA_016801145.1 Umbra pygmaea | reverse complement strand
GGATGAGGTTGGGTGTATGAGGGGATGAGGTTGGGTGTATGAGGGGATGAGGTTAAATGTAAATATAAGTGGAAGCACAGCAATGTTTCTGCACAGCAAAACTAAACATTTATAGTGTAGCTGAGGTTTTATAAAGTGTGTATTTTAATCATTAAATTGTCAGACTTGATATCCATTCATTTTAATAAGCATGAATTACATTAGATGTACGAATGGCGTAGTGGGCTAGACTATGTCAAGATAGTAATGGATTCGAGCCTGCAAAATTGGCATAGTGCTGCCCGTGATTTGGGTTAGATAAGTCAGATTTTCTACCTTGCCATGTTGCTCTCAAGAGACTCTCTTTGTGCAGATCAAGCGCCTGTATGTTCAATCGCGGAAATATAGTTGGTGAGCGTAATCATCTTATACATGAGCTGACTAAAGGATTCCGTGTTGGATGAGCAGTGCGAAATGAATCGGCCAGCTCAGCAACATGCGTTTGGAACCATATCAGCACCCTTCACCATCCCGCATCTGTCGAATCCAATGTTGTACTATGGACTATGGTAGAAGGATATTGAGGTGTGAACGGGAGAAACATGATGTATGGTTAAAAAGAAACCAAAATGAATCTTCATGGACTAATCTATAATATAATTTCCTATGATGAAATAAAAGCACGCATCCCTCCTCGTGACAATATATCATGTATCTTAATCTTCCTTGTAAAGTCCACACATCAACAGGAAAGCATCTAGGGGAAAGCATCTGGCTTTTGGGTAGTTTCCGGCTTGGCATGTTAAAGCACATCTCTTGTTATGGCTTGGCATGTTAAAGCACATCACAGACAATCTTTGGTAACTCATACCGAAATAATGTCTGGGATCTTAGTTGGTCTTGGAAGGTTTAGTGGGTTCTTTTTACAGGATACTTTCTCTGGAGAAAAGAAAAACACAGACTTTTTTTATTTATTTATCTTTGCCCTATTTTTTTCCTGAGTTATAAATGTAGGTCTGCTTGTTAGTGCTTGTTAGAAAAAGCATCCATTTTCTGTTGGTTTCGTTCGCAAGATATGAAAATGTTTGATGTTGACATACTTCAGACAAGAACCGTAGATATGGGTGAAAACAAACTGATGTGGTGACTGTTACATACATAATTCACCTGTATCCTTAAACGTGGTCCCCCACACTGGTCTTCAACACAGTGATAAAGGTGATACATTATATAGGTAATTTACTGCCCTTGGCCATTTCGTTTAGTTAGGACTGTTCAGGGAGCGTGGCCCCTTTAAATATCTGAGTAAAGGCTAGGGTATTGTTTTTGTTTTGTCTGTGCAATTTCCTGGTTTAGTTGTTGTTCTCTTCACTTCAATAAATGACACACACGTTTGTGTGCTCAACCAAAGTAATTGTCTCTTACAATTTACTGCATTTCCCACACTGACGTATTATCGTAATTTGACTTCATCACAAACTCTTATCCAGATTGAATTTATTTTCTATATTTAAACATTTATTAGGGAAGACAAATATAAAACACTAACAGGGACCATGACGTATTTCAATATCTTACACCCAAGGTTTAAAGTATGAACTAAATAACATTCAGTTCAGCAAGATTTATCACTTCACTAAAGCTAAATGTCAATATCACACTTTTTTATGTGTAGAATCACAGTCCACTAAATACAAAAGTATTAATCAACGTTTAAACAAAACTTTCTGATAATGTAAATAGTTATACTAAAACATACTTGTATTATGAAGATTGATGTTGCTCTATTTGAAACAGAAACTGGTGATCTACAATGCTTTTACGTGAAGAATGTGATTTTAAAGAGTATAGAAATCCTGAATCCATCAAACGTAAGCCCCGCCCCTTTTCTCATTTTGACAGTTTGGGCAGAGCCTTCCTATTAGCTGAGCCGATTTAAGCCCCGCCCCCACTTTGACAGGTGCTGCTAACCATGCCCACGTTGCTACCAAGTACTAAGACATGTTTTACAAAGGGGTCAAATACTTATTTCACTCATTGTAATGCAAATCAATTTATAAATTTTTTGAAATGCGTTTTTCTGGTTTTTTTTGTTTTTATTCTGTCTCTCACTGTTTAAATAAACCTACCATTTAAATTATAGATTCATAATTTCTTTGTCAGTGGGCAAACATACAAAATCGGCAGGGGATGAAATATTTATATCCCTCACTGTATATATTTATTCTAACACATGAAGAAAATATTTGTTAAAGGTCTTTACTGCTACAATATGGAGAACCAAACCTGCCATAATTGTAATGCTATTATAGTCAATACATTACAGTCAATATGGAATGCTTCACTAGTCACATACTGTCGCCTTTATCCTTCTACCAAAGTAAGTCACAGCTTCCCCTGGGTTACCCCTAGGAACACAGTGGGACCAAAATAGAAACTCCTCATCTTTCTCCCTCTCTCCCTGGAAAGTTTGATCTTCACCTAGGGACCACCACGTCTGTAACCTTCTGACCGCCCTCCCCCCCAAAAATGTATACTCACTTACACACACTTACACCACCCAGAAAACACACACACATCCTCCATCCATCCTGAATGGTGGAAAACCCCTGGGACATCATGGTCATTGGAACATGTTTTCCAAAAAAGGGGTAAATAGAGCTGGATGGAAGTCATTGAATGGCTTCTTCCCTAAAGTGGAGAAGGGAACTGTACAGAGGTCATTAACAGCTTGCTTCCTAACAGAAAAGGGACTGTTTTGGTACACTATATACTGTGTTGGTGTACGTGCCAGTTTCCAGGTACCTGCTTTTGTAAAATCAAGGCCTGTCACTGCTCTCTCGTGACCAAATAGCCTTCTACACACACTAACAGACACACACTAACACACACACTAACACTAACACACACTAACACACACACTAACACTAACACACACTAACACACTTGAAACTCTCTGCAGGACTGAGATTAGGCTAATGGCCTTATCAGACACTAAATACCTTGTCAATAGCATGCAGGCCCACACACACTGACAAACAGTAATATATGGAAAGGTTGTTCTTTACATCCCACTCTTACACTATCACTCCTCACTTTTACACTATCACTCCGCACTCTTACACTATCACTCCTCACTCTAACACTATCACTCCTCACTCTAACACTATCACTCCTCACTCTTACACTATCACTCCTTACTGTTATACTATCACTCCTCACTTTAACACTATCAACCCTTACTCTAACACTATCACTCCGCACTCTTACACTATCACTCCTCACTCTAACACTATCACTCCTCACTCTAACACTATCACTCCTCACTCTTACACTATCACTCCTTACTGTTATACTATCACTCCTCACTTTAACACTATCAACCCTTACTCTAACACTATCACTCTTTACTCTAACAGTGTCACTTTTCACTCTCACACTATCACTCCTCAACCATACAATAACACCCCTCACTCTAACACTATCACTCATTAATATTACACTATCACCACTTACACTATCACTCCTCCCTCTTTTACTATCACTCCTCACTCTAACACTATCACTCCTCACTCTTACACTATCACGCCTTACTCTTACACTATCACTCCTCACACTAACATTATCACTCCTCACTCTTACACTATCACTAATCACTCTTACACTATCACTCCTCACTCTCACACTATCACTCCTCAACCTTACAATATCACCCATCACTCTAACACTATCACTCCTTAATCTTACAATATCACCTCTTACACTATCACTCCTCACTCTAATACTATCACTCCTCACTCTTACACTATCACTCCTCACTTTTACACTATCACTCCTCACTCTTACACTATTACTCCTCAATCTAGCACAATCACGCTTCCCTCTAACACTATCACTCCTAATTCTAGCACTATCACCCCTCACTCTTACACTATCACCCCTCACTCTTACACTGTCACTCCTCACTCTAACACTATCACTATGATTACAATAAACAGTCAAATTTGCCATGGAAATGATTGCCTCACAATGCCAGGCAGCCAGGGGTAACCCTGAGTTCAGGTTTAGGGGTTAGATACATTGTGACCAAAACACTAACACAATGGGGACATGTTGTCAGCCTATTAGAGGAAGGGTTGTCCAGGACAGAGTCAAAAGTGGTTCCTCATTACAACAAGAAATTACAGTAGCAACCTGGTTTCATGTGATTGGTTTTGCTAGGTCGTTTGGACAGGCATCAGTGCTTATTCCCTAACATGGATGCACAATACGAAATACGCCTCGGCCGTGCTCACAGACGCATGTGTATATGAAGCTGAGCTGACTTTCTGCCCTGTGTCTGTTTTATCCCCAGGAATACACACAATCATTGCTGGCTGTGTCCTCGGGATATGCTAAACACGGTGTACTCAATTTGAACGCTCCAGCGGTTTCCATTAAAGCACTGATTCATTTTATTTGAGGAGGCTACAAAACCTTCCAGCATTATGCCACAAGGGAGAGGGTGAGAGAGTGAGACAGAGAGGGTGAGAGAGTGAGACAGAGAGGGTGAGAGAGAGAGAGAGAGAGAGAGAGAGAGAGAGAGAGAGAGAGAGAGAGAGAGAGAGGGAGAGAGGGTGAGAGGGTGAGAGAGAGAGGGTGAGAGAGAGAGAAACTGATAAAACTGCAAGGTCTGAATGTAGGATGACAGTAAAACGTTTCTATTTTTTATTTTCTGACGGGAGGAAATAAGCTTATTTGTTCAACTTAACAGCTGCTTGCTTTGATTCCACCGTACTCAAGTTATTACAGTAAGCTTGGCCGTGAAAGATGAAAGAACGCGTTTGTGTGCGTGTGCTTGTGAGTGTGTGTTTGTGTGTGCATTGTTGTTAGGCTGTACACAATGCTTCATATATGGAATTACCTTTCAAAATAGTCCATAATGGATTTGGATCTCCCTTCCAACAATTGGGTCACTTAAGGCAGAATTTTGTGATTTTAAATCCAGTGATTTTGCTACTGTCAGTAGCCATAGTGACACACTTACAAAAATGGGATTTCTAGATTTGATTACCTTGAACTTCCAAACCTGTTTAGGTCAATTCCTACAAATCCCAAGATTCTCCTTTCTTCAACAGATTGGATTGGAGAAATGTAATGAGTCATTTAAATGGTTCTTCATAGAATCATTTAAAGAATCTACCCCCTCCTGACTCTAATGGTAAATTAACACATCATTCACAGTTCAGAATATTAGGAGAAATTTGTCAATACATGGAGATTAATGAATATGTGAAAGATTGTGAATATCATCACCCACCCAAAGTACACACACATACACACACCTGTGAGTCGTGTTGTGATAAATTTGTATACATTGCAGTGATCCTGTTTGATGCCTGCAGATGTTTACAATGCCCAAGAGATGTTGTGATTGACAGGTCCAGATGCGGTGTGTCATCTAATAAGCTATTCCCAAGCATGCATACACAACCGTGCGTTAACACAACTGCAGAGGCTGTTTTACATACATAAATACCTACACACACATACTAATGCAGAAACAAATGCACACGCAAACGCATGCTATCACATGAACAAACCAATGGAAATACGCCCACCCGACCCCCTCTACAACACACACCCTACTTGATCCCCGAAGAGCCGGCGAAGTAATACCTGAGGCGCCGAGCCGACCTCTGCATTATGTGACGTCGCCATGGCAACAGCGAGAAAGCGGCGGCGTTCTTATCATTCAAGAATCTAAACGGCTCTCGATTAAAACATCGTGTGACCTCGAGGCCCTGACCTGGATGATTGACCCTTGACCCCATGACTGAGGAGGCAGCCTATGAGCCCGTCATCCGCACAAAAACAGATGTTGTTATAGGAAATCGAATGCACAGTAACACACAAACCACAGAAACCCACACATACACCTCTGGCTCTGTAACACAGCCTTATCAGTATACTCAGACACTGATCCCTATCGCACAAATACAAACATACTGTATGCTGCACCGCACATATTGAACACACACACATAAAACACACACACTGACGCACACTAACAGGCTATTTCTCAATGGAATCCATCTTCATCTCCTTCTCCCTTGAGGGGCCTAAGCCATGGAGCTCCATTCTCATCCATTACTCATCCTTTTCTATCCAGACGACGTGGTGTTCCCGGAAAGCACGGTCACTGGGGCGGAGGAGAAACAAGGAAAGTTCCTGCCATGCTCTCCGTACCTAAGACGAAGGGCAGAATGGTGCGTTTCCATTATATGCTGAATGAGGCCAATTAACTAGGCCTCGCTTCCTAAACGTAACGGTCCAAGGAATGAATGTACGGTAGTGATTCCAAAATTAGCAGACAAAATCAGAAAGGAAGTACCTAATAGAAATGTCTTGTTAAGAATGAATGACAATGTTTGGGTTTATATTTGTATAAACCTACCGAAGATGTGTAGACAGACACAAAACATTAAAATTGTAAATACATTAAACACAATATGTTATTGGATCAACACAACTTGCCTTATGGATGAGATGAGAAAGAACAAGCATTTTTGGGAGGACAGAAACATTGATAAAAGCCAGCGAATCCTACAGCCTTATGGGTAAAACAAAATACAAACAGACCTTTGAAGAGAAGGCTGCAACAATGCCACCAGGTTTGTAGTAAAACTATGTTTCAATTACATTATGTCTTGAGAGAGTGCAGGTATTCAGTTTGCTAGGCTACTGTTTGCTGAGGTAAAGGAAGATTGTGTAGATTTTATTGTGTACATTCAGACTGCTGGGGTAATTTACGACAGACTGGGGATCTGCTACAGTATGTTAGGCTATTTGGTAAGAGACTGCATGTAGATTGAGCGTGCTATGCTAGGTTAACAGTGAGTGTGTGTGTGTGCCAGGCTAGCTGTAGCTAACGCCACCCCGAGGGAGCTAATTATTCTGCCTCGGCCTCTATGGTCCTCCCCTTATTAAAAACAATGAGAGAAACAAGAGCTTGTCATGACTACAACTACAGAGAATTCCTTCACTCATTTTCCCTGTATTTAAGGCTACTGCTCTACGGTCCCTCCCCCTTCTCTTCTCTTTCTCCAAATCCCTCGTGCGAGTCTAAAACAATGAGTAGAAAGCAATGTTACGACAACAGAGCACTATCATTAACATGGCAAAAAACAGCACATCCTGTGAATGTGTTCTGCCCTGTTTACTTGTGATTTTACATCATTTGTACATAATGGACTTTAATCAAACACAATCAATTCCTGTTAAAACTTAGTTCTGTTTATTTTTTACATTTACTTTTAGCTTACGCTGTTATCCCGAGCATCTTACAGTAAATAAAGTGCCTTGCCCAAAGACACATCAACATCTGGCACAGTTGGGAATTGAACCGGCAACCTTTTGACTACCAGTCTAACTCCCTAACCCCTGAGCCATCTGCACCCCTTCAACAAAATCAGCACATGCTGAAACCCGGGAAAGAACCATGGACCTTTAATACTGTTGAATTCGACAGTAATAAAATCAAAAATGTGCTTTCTATGGATTTTTTCTGTTTGAGCATAATCTGTACCCCGTCTGTTAAAAAGAGTTGCAAGTTTCTCACCTTTTTCGATCTAACAGCAATCAAAAAGTCACATCAGACGCCACACCGACCTCCGAAGAAAATTACATTAATTTGAATATCCCATTTTAGCAGTATCCATGGATCGGATATGAGAAACTGGCAAGCTTTTCAGATTGGAAAAGCTTTGCCACTGCAATATCATAGCATTAGCTTTCAACTTTCTCCTAGAGTTTTGGAAGAAGAAATAAAAATAGAATGCTTTACCCATTTTGCAGTAAATCAGGACGGCACCATGCAGCGTCCGTGTCTTTGATATATGGATTTTCATTAGACGACTTTAAAGTAAGGTGCCACAGGTGTGACTGGAGAGACTGGTAAATAAGACTGGAGCATCTTCTGCGGTTTTAATGATAACGGATGACCCAGCTGGGCTGGAGGCGGCTATATCTCCATGTAACCACAAGGGACTGATGGTGAGGGCCCAATACACCCTTGATATAGACTGCTGGCTAGACTCCCATGGACGCCCATACAATAAACCTCTGCATGCTGCGTGCGCTCATACACAATCGCACAGAAAGGTTTTGATGACGGATAAACAATTACATACGCAAGCAGCGCGGTGATGGGAAAAAAGCACACACATGGATGTGTGTTTGGAAACACAGTTAACTACATGAAAGAAAGGAACGGGGGGGGGACTGTTCAGTGTGAAAGCGCATGTTGATAGTACCTCCAGGTCTCTGTTTCTTAGCGGAGCTCCCTGAACAGTTACATTATTTAGCAGTTCTTGGAGTGCCACAAACCAGATCAAAGGAACATAGAATCCACCGCACAGGATTCTGGGGCCAGCCAGTAAGAAAAATGTCACTCTTCTCACAAGATAAAGCTTTTGATCATTAGATCGCATGAATTATTGGTGTGTGAGTTGTACTGTACCCATCAGTACGTGCATCCTATATAATGAACTTCATTAACAATAGAGGATTTCGTGATCTGAGAGTCACTTTCTTAGCTACTTTTTTATGACATTGATGCAAATTCGAGAAATTCCTGAGCTGCTTCTTGCAACAAGAGATACGTAGGGTGTTAGCCTCTAGGACTAGCGCAGCCATGCTATGCTAGGCCTGGGGAAATCAAATTAAATTACTAATGGCTCCCAACAAGTCAACTTTGACAAATATAAAAATTAAAAGCCTGCATTCTGGTTCAAGTTGTAACAGTCCACGGTTAGCTTGTTTGCACTAATACACTTGCATCGTTCTCACTGATTGTTGATTCAATTTCACAGTAGTCACTGAATGCAGAATCGTGTAGGTGCTGGGGCTCCCTGTTAACCTGCAAATAATGCTGTAACCGTTATCGTGTCGTCGGGAACGTTTAAAAAGAAATGGTGAGAAACACTAAGGGGTGTTTGTACAGTGGGAAAGGAGAGTACTGCCAAACATTTCACAGATGTCTCCACCGAGAGAGATGGAAAGACTGAACAAATGAAATAAATTAAGTCAGGAAAGAGAGGGACAGGAAGAAATAGGGGAAGGGAGAGAGACGGGAAAGAGACGGGAGAGGGACGGGAGAGAGACGGGAGAGAGACGGGATAGAGACGGGAGAGAGACGGGAGAGAGACGGGAGAGAGAGAGATAGACTGGCAGAGAGGGGGAGGATCTTCTTTGATGTGTACGTCTCTTCAAAGAGCCCTCCCCTCCAGGGTGTTTCCCTATGTGTCAGCCAACACACTACTATCTATCTGTCTGGCTGTCTGGCTGTCTGGCTGTCCCTCTTCCTCTCTCCCTCTTTCTCTTTCCCTCTCTTTCTCTTTATTTCCTCTCTTCAAATACACTGAAATAACTTTATTGGCATGACGTAACATTGTGCACAACGCCAAAGCGTGTAAGGCACACTGTAAAAAAATATTGTTCTTTTTTTCTACTGGAAAATTTTGAGGCATGTATTGCAATGTCTTTGACATACAGTATCATGTTTAAGCGTTTAGATACCATAACGGCTGCCCACGGCCTCTCTTTATATTCCTGTAGCGGCCCCCTTGGTTTTGTAATGAAATTTATCTTCAAATAATATATTATTGCATTCACGTGGATGTTGCTAGAAACCATAAAAATGATGTAAAAAATGATGTAAATAATGATTCTTTATTTCATTACTCACAATGACAACGTCGAAGTGCCCACGGACTTTCACATTAAAAAAGACTACCTATAGCTAGCTATGTAGTTTGGGAATACAGATTTGAAAACAGACTTACTTGTTGAAAGCTGTAATTATTTCGAGGTGAGTAACATAAGTAAACATTGCTTATACGTGTGGTGTTTTTGTCAATGTTTGATGATTTGAAACTAGTCATATCTGTCAGATGGACTAATTGCAACCCTGCTTTGAATACGTAAAGGTAAGCTTTATGAGCAGGACGAGTTGTGTGGTGAAAATATTGCTTGCGCAGTATTGTCAAAAATCGAGTTGAAAAGATTTGCTCTACAGCCATCTAACTAGGTGATGTTTTCTCCTATTACTTACAAAATCATTGATATATGGAAACTTTCCCATCTACTTGCCATAGCCAATGTTCAAGTTTCCTATCACGCATGTTTTTATGCGACGTCGTAATTGTCATACTCAAACTAGGCTATAAATAGCCATGTGTGACAGTCTGGATCTGGTTTATGTTGAGAAATGTGGTAGTACAATTTGTTTTATTTGTTTCATTGACCGTTTTTGATGGGGAATACATTGCGTTAGTCTCAATAATATTATTTTTGTGTCATTTTAAAAGAGGAGATTGTGGAGATTCTTTGGAATTCATAAAAATGTATTTGGTCAACTTACATTTTTTAATTAGATTTTCCTTTTTTTCTTTTACAGTTTTTCCCCGATTGCTAAAACACTAAAGGTGAATTCCCCAGACCAAAGCGTTGAAATCGTACCGCTTACATGCATGTCGTACACACAGGCACCAAACAAAAAACACATTGTCGGCATGGCACTGTAAACAATTCTGCAATACATATGGTGCAAAACACTACACACAGTGTTGCATGTTAAACACGTTGGCCAATGATGACACACTCTGCAGTTGTAGTGAGACAATCGTGAATATGGAGGCCGAAGGACCAAGGCAGTGCCGGCCCGAGCCTTTCGGGGGCCCTAAGCAGAATTTGATTTGGGGGCCCAACACGCGGAGTCACCTGTGCACTCAAGCAGCCATTTAGTTCGCTTATGCCTCGGGTCGGCCCTGGACCAAGAGGATGGAGAAGACGAGGAAGAGACGGGGGAAGAGGGAGAGGAGAATGAGGAAGAGACGGGGGAAAAGGGAGAAGAGAAAGAGGAAGCAGAGGAGGACGATGATGACAAGAAAGTGGACAAGAAACGGGACCAGGCAATCGACATATATATTTCTGATAAAATTATGGACACTGTGGTGGAACATGTAACCAATCATGGCCTGACGATGAGGGAGGCTGGGAAGAGAGTACAGGCCAAGCTAAGTTGCTTCACGGTTGCAGGCATGATACAGATAGGTAACACTTTACAATAAGGCTCCCTTATAAAGGGTTTAAACATTATGTTGTAAACCATTTATAAATAATTAACAACATGTTATAACTCATTAAATTAAAAAGGCAACTGTCCCCTGGTGCTTGCCAACCACGTAGTAAGCCCACATGTATCTGTACTGCTAATCTTCAGATAGGATACTTTCCTCAGTTGGTCTTCTCCATCCGCCAGGATCATTGGTATCAGTTCACTGGGTTGATTCATTTAGATGTTTCCTGGCATCTAATTTTTTTATGTCCATATATTTTTGAGTTCATTCATTTCACATTTGTGACTGCAAAAAGATGAAGTGTAAACCACATCACCATTTGTAAAGTGTTACCTACAGATATTTAGATGGGAGAACAGGTATGTCTTAAACTTACAGTAGTACACTAGACTTTACAGTACTAATCATTGTTGCACTTCACTGTGCGATACAATGTAGTTCTAGAATACTGTATCAGGTCTCCTTGGTTAGCAAAACACACTGGCATAGTGTTGGGAAGTACATGTACCGTAATTCCTCAAATAAAAACCGGTGGTCAAATAAACGCTGGGCCTCTGATAGTGGCCGGGGGCGTGGTCAACACGGACGTTGTCACAACCTGCACTGACACAAAATCCTGGAACAAAAATGAAACACAATCCTGAGGCCTTTTTTTGTGTTTATTGAAATGTGATGGGTTTTGATTGCAGTGTCATTTTAACATAGAAGTGTGATGTTTTTCTCCAACAGAATCAGATGGTGTGAACCGTGTGTGCCAGCTGGTGTCATAAATGTGTGTATAGTTTTGAATTAAGTGTTTAATTTTGCAAAAGACCCGGGTGTCCTGCCAATTGTGTGTGTGTGGTTGTGTTACAGTTTTTCCCAATTGTTAACACACAAAATGCAAAATTTGGCTCATCGTGTCAAAACTCAACACACAAGAAATCTTGACATAACACTTGAAGATTAACATCTAACTGCCATGTCAAAAAGACATTCTGCAATCACAACTAACACTCTGAATTCAAAAGGCCCTCTTCAGATCAATAGGAAACATACATGTACCTGCACAATAAACAGTCAAACAGACATAACACACTGTTCAACTGTATTCAAGACACTGCTATCGTTTGTAGTTTGTAAACCATTTTTATTCCCGCAACCATGCCTTAGGCGGTCATAGACATTCCACCGCCATGGCGAAAATAATTCCTCTATCAAGTTGAGGAACGGGGAATGGTTGGCGCACCAGTCCCGGACAAGAGCAGCCCGGTGGAAACTGACATTATCCCAGATGACATTGAGCATGACCTGCCCTGGTCCGTCCTATGTGATTGTGGCATGTAGCGCATCTAAAAATATCAGTATGTGTGCAGTGTTGTAGGGATGCAGAGTGGCATGGTGATGGAGGACCCCCTGACCACTAATGGCGGCACACATGGTGATTTTGCCCCTGCACTACCCGGAGACGATCACGATGGCCCTTTGGCCGATTATGTTTTGGCCCCAATGTCTGGTTTTCGCCAGAGTCTCTTCCTTGTTCTCCTCTCCTTCTTCCCCCATCTCTTCCTCATTCTCCTCGCCCTCTTCCCCATCTCTTCCTCGTTCTCTCCCTCTTTCCGTCTCTTATGTGAATAAAAAAAACTGTGAATTAAACTCTAAATTAACCAAAAACAATGTTGCTGCTCTTAAACTAGTATACTACGATTACTGACTTTCTGTAGGGTCTAAATTTGTTTTATTGCAAATGTGTCTAATGAGATGCCAACTAAAGAAACAAGCTATGATTTCATAAAGGCACATAATCACCATGGAAAAAACCAACTGAAATCTAAAATGAACAACAATAGCGCTGGAAGGAATCAAATATTATCATAATTTAATCAGGAATATAGTTTGGGTGCACTACAATCAATGTGTGCAGTACAGCTGCTGTTTGAACTAGACTACTCAGTGTCTTGACTACCTGACAGGATTAAAGAAACCTTAATATCCTTGATAAGTGTCCTGACTATGAAAAAGGGTGTAATATGTGTAAAAATACATGCTTCCACCTGTATCAACTAGTTGTAAAGATATCATCCCTATAATACATGTAAAATGTTATAAATCCTGTAAGGACTTGTTTTTTATAATCAGTGAGGTCCAGACCGTGAACATGGTTATCAAAGAAACCAGTAGATTAAGATATGCACCTGATAAATAATGAGCTAGTGGAGTGTTTTCACTTGGTGTCAGTGATTAGTGCACTGTTGCATTTGTTAGAGATGTCAGAGTTCACAGAACTAACCTCAAATTATCAATAAATTATATAAATTTTAGTGCTTTGTAACAGGATCTTTGCCGTAGTAATCTTGACCATATTTCTACTTATACACCAAACTGACTTTGGATCAATTTACTAGTATTTTTAATTCCATTGAAGATAAGCACGCTTCATACAATACACTACATTTAGGGTGAAGAACAGACCAAACCCCATGGTTCAATTCGAACACATCTGATGCTATTCGTAAAAAAAGAGACGACACAAGGGCTAAGGCTAGAGAAACAGATTCTAGTACTGAGTAGCTCATTTTCAGGCAACTGAGAAACCTGTGCATCAGGCTTATTAGAAAGTCAAAATTGGATTACTATGTTACTAAACAAAAGTTTTGTTATGGGAATAAACTACAATTCTGGAAAGTAGCAAAATCACTGAAGAACAATATCAACACAACCGATCCAAAACAGATAGTGTTGGATTCCAGACTCATCACCGATAGGAAAGCCATTGCAAAAGCTTTTAACAGTCACTTCATTTCAGCAGGCGATGTTTTTAAGAAAATGTCCATGTTTACCTTGAGTGATAGGGAACACAATTGAACTTCAAATGTTGTGCAGGGTAATTCTGATGTTAAAAGTCAAGCATTTTCACCTAGCCTCTTCACACAAAATGTTTTTAATGCCTTGCTAGTTATAGACACAATCAAATCAACAAGGGCTGATAATCGTGAGTCAGGGCTGCAGGCTAGATCTGCACCAACTATCTCTAGTGCTATTGGTGACATAGTGGTTAGGGCACCTGATTGGGTTCGATTAGGACCCTGGTTCAAATCCCCTTGACTGGCCAAGGTCAAGCCTCTGTTGTTCTGTCTGTGAGCAAGACAGTTAAACTTAATTGCTCCCAGGTCATTGCTGTAAATAAAAAATGGTTCTTTGTCAACTTAGCTGGTTATATAATAGTCAAACACAATTACTTTTTTTACCTCACTTTGACTTCTGGTGTTATATTTAAGATTTGGAAACTGCCTAGATATGTGTCTTTAAACTGTCGTGTCTTACTAACATTGTAAAGTCCATATTATACGTACAACTGTGCTCTTTCTTTTTAGACAACTGCATACTAAATAAATATCATTCTGGTTTCAGACCAGGGCACTGTACTATCAGAGCCACTATATTCATTTTGAATTATATTGTCAAGGCTGTGAAAAGGAAGATAAACTGTGTTGCTCTATTTGTTAACCTGTCAAAGGCATTTAATACAGTTGATAATTCACTGCTGCTTAAAAAAAGGTATTTCTTTGCATTTGGTCGTGGACACTTGTGCATGGTTTCAGAGTTAATTTAGCAATAGGTCAACGTGCTATTACTGCTGTCTCACAAGATTTAGTTTTGGGTCATTTAATGTTCACTCTTTACATAAATAACATCTTCAACTCTGTGCAATTGTGAATTTCATTTATATGCTGATGACTTGTTATATATAAGTAAAAACAAAGTATATGCTATTTTCTAGATCCAAAGGTTTACGATTGGATGATCTTAACATTACTACTTCTGACAGCTCTGTTTTAAATTTTGTGTCCTTTCTTAAAAATATCTGGGAATTTTGTTAGACTTTAAATCTCTGTTTTAATACACATATTACTGAGCTGAAATTAGGAATTTGCCTTTTTTTAAAATAAAAATAAATCAATTTTATTAACCAACTAGACTCTAGATTCTCGTAGTGATTCAAACAGAGGAATCATTAGTCGATAGTCACTAACAGTCGGAGGGCCTGAAAACACAGCATGAGGTGAGCTAGCGTTTGAAAGTAAACTGGACACAGGCAAGCAATAGTCCTACAATCGGTGCAGTGACAAATGGTAAAACAGGCACTGATGAATCAACCAGACTCCAAAGCAAAAAGCCAGCCAATTAATTGGAAGGACTAATTAAGAATGAATGCTCTGTAGTAAACAGTAAACAGTTCTGAGTGGTAGGTTTTGCTCCGTTCATACTATGTAAATACTGGGTACTGAAACTAGTTGTAGAACATATCATACACTGAGAGACAGAAAGATGGATAGAGTCGTGATTAAGACACAGAGAAATTAAGACAAGCACAACACATCTCCTCTAGCCTTCATTGTGACCTCTGATTAGTCAAGAGCAGAACGCCTGTAATCTCCCTGGATGGTCGACCCTGCCTCATAAACAACAGAATGGATGATACTGGTCACTATGGGTGCACAGAAACCAGTACCCATGCAACCAAGCTGTTACTATACAACTATGGAAAGAAATAAGAGACCACTCTAATATGTGTATATACCAGCCGCAGTCGGTGGATCTTAATTGGGGAGGATGGGCTCGTGTTACGCTCGGGACTGGAGTGAATAGAATGTGCGCAACGCACGAAACCCAGTGTTTTTTCGTTTTGCAAACTGGGTTTTGTGCGTTGCCCACCAATCCATTCACTCCGGTCCCGACCGTAACGCGAGCCCGTCCTCCCCAATTAAGATCCACCGACCGCGGCTGGTATATACATATGATATACATATATATAGGTAAATATGACAGTCTTTATATCTATCTGATTATCTTTACATCTCTGTCTTTGATTGTCTTTATATTGCAATTTCTGAATATGTTTATATCTCTAATATTCTTTGCACTTCTATATCTGTGATTCTCTTTGTATTTCTCTTTGTTTCTATATCTCTGTCTGATTTCTTTTGCATCTCTATATCGCTGATTCTCTGTCTCTCTAGTATTCTATGCATCAGTATCTCTCTGGTTTCCTTTACATTTCCGTCGCTCATTGTATTTGTAACTCTATATCTAATATTCTTTGTATCTCTCAGTCTCTAACGCTCTTTCTCTCTTTGAGCAAAAACTGTGTTACACAAAGTCTGTACACATTCATTTCTCAAAAATGGCAGGAAATAATGAGGTGGATCAAAAAATGTGAAGTGTCAAATCTATAAATACACTTTTCAAAAGATGAGAGGAATGATCCAACTGTTAAGGCTAGGAGCTGTTGGCCTATACATCAAAACACACTGGGGCTGCAGGCTTATGATATACAGCTGAAAAACAGTGGAGCTGTAGGCCTACAGCTAAAACCCACTGGGGCTGCAGTGTTATGATATACAGCTGAAAGACAGTGGAGCTGTAGGCCTACAGCTAAAACCCACTGGGGCTGCAGTGTTATGATATACAGCTGAAAGACAGTGGAGCTGTAGGCCTACAGCTAAAACCCACTGAGGCTGCAGGCTTATGATATACAGCTGAAAGACTGTGGAGCTGTAGGCCTACAGCTAAAACCCACTGGGGCTGCAGGCTTATGATATACAGCT
>JACXGM010022636.1:0-16606 GCA_016801145.1 Umbra pygmaea | reverse complement strand
TTATTGACTCACTATCATCCATTGTCTGCAACACATTTCTTCTCCCTCTTCGTAATTCCGCCGTTTTCTCCTCTACTGAAGGAACTCTTAAGCCTCTTAAAAGTCCTCGTCTGTACTCCTACCAATTTTGGCCTTAGGACCTCTTTTAAGAGTTAAGATGCTTTCTGAATTACTTTTTTCTTTACTAGGATTTTTTTAAGAGTAAACGCCCACATTTCTAAGCATTTTCTTAGAATTTTCTCACTAGGAGCTACTCTTTGCATTAAGATTCTTTATGAATACGGGCCCTGTACTTCTGCGATTGAATTTACAGGAGCCCTGAATCACTGCTTTGCCGTACGGCACCAGAACCGGAAGATGATATACCACAGAGGAAGAGCTAATATGTCGCTTTCACCTATGGGTTTATGGAATTGCAAGAAATAGCTACTTTGACAGCTCAGTATCTAGATTTCGTCACAAAATAATTGTCAATGAACACTAAACTGAAAAAGCTCCTGCCAGTCGCTTTTTTTTCTGTGCCTGTCAGAGGCATCATGCCATAGAAATAGAATGAATAGAAAGGCCATTGAACTGTTTGGCGTGGTCATTCGATTAGTACACAACAAAATTGCGATTGTTGCAGCCTCGATCGATGGATCTTAATTAATAAAAAAAATTGTTGAGTTTATGGTTGAGACCATAAACTCAAAATGAAAATGATTACTGAAGTAATAAATCAATTGAGAAGTGGCTGACTTTCTCATAGACTTCTACAGAAACAGACCTCGTTTGCAACCACACGTATCCCAGCTGGAATTCAGATAGAATGCAGGTTTTGTGGCACTTCTTCATTTGCTTCACTTTGCAAAACCGGATGCTAGCCCTTTGTGTGTGTGCAACAGGTCTGCATCGCGCTGGAATAGAAAACAAAATACATATAGAGTGTCCTCCTGGATTTGAACTCGCAACCTCTGGGTTGTGAGTCGCAGGATAATACAGGTTGCGAGTTCAAATCCAGGAGGACACTCTATATGTATTTTGTTTTCTATTCCAGCGCGATGCAGACCTGTTGCACACACACAAAAATCTAGGCTATTTACACTCTGCCACGTCATCATGCGATTCTGTGAAACTTTGCCACGGATTTTGAATTTAGGGGTCCATATTTATTTCACAGAATTTTCAGCGATTCCGTGAAACCACAACGGACTTTGAAGTTAAGGGTTCGTGTTTATTTCACAGAATTCATGGAGACCACATTGGCCATTTTACAGAACCAGGTGGACCCTAAGGTAGCTACAAACTTGGTTCCTTCGTGAGGTCCAATATTCCAAGAGGATATGCCCACACACAATTTCTGAACAAATATAGGAGCAGTTTTATGAACACCAGAATAATGTCAAACATCCTCCATGGCCTCACCAATCACCAGATCTAAATATAATTTTAACTTTTTTGGGGGGCTGGTTCATTCATTTTCTTATTTAAAACTGAACACGATGAGGCTACAAATTCATAAACTATTCGGTGTCGTGTCAAGGACCGAGGAGACAAGTGCAGTAGAGGAGGTAATTTAATAAATTCCAAAGCCCAGAATAATCCGTGTACAAATGACAACACAAGAAAGGCAGGAGTAAAACGCCCAAATACAAGAAACAATAACCGACACGGAAGTGCCGAAACAGGTGGCTTTAATACAGGGCCTAACCGATAACAAATGGAAAACACCTGCGTGCGTAATCAGTGCACCTTGACTGTATATCACAGGTAAAGTATACTACATATATCCCGCCCCCTATACAACTAAACAGGCGGACAATTCCGCACGATAGTCTCTCTTATAATACAGAAATAATAAAAGGACCTGATAAAGGCAAACACAAACAGGCGAAAATAACATAACGGTCCTATTTACTGGGCGACTCCTAAAACTCAGGGGAAGAGGAGCGCCTGTATTGACCGATACCCGGGGCATCCCTCACATTCGGAACACTGTGCCAAATGGAGGCCACATTATTGAACATTAATGGGAAGTTCTGGAGTGCAGTATGAATTACATTTCCAACTCCTACATCCCTTATGTAACTGGAGGCTTAATT
Source organism: Umbra pygmaea (assembly GCA_016801145.1). Taxonomy (NCBI): domain Eukaryota; kingdom Metazoa; phylum Chordata; class Actinopteri; order Esociformes; family Umbridae; genus Umbra; species Umbra pygmaea. The sequence goes on along the minus strand of JACXGM010022636.1, from coordinate 14,525 downwards.
TCTTGAATAATACATCCAAGAAATGTATAAGATCGTTACAAGGAGAATTAGAGCCATTCTGAAGTCAAAGGGTGGCCCATCTTCTGATTACTGTCATTGATATTAGCTAGTATATTGATTCTTTAATTTTGTTTTATGATCACCTATAACTAAAAATGTGAAACCATTGTTATAGTGGGGGCTTTACCCACACAAGCGATGTAATCACTTCTTTCAGTATGAATTGTGTATACTAACTTTTCAATATCTACATGTACCTAATAAAGGAACAAAGTGGATCAATACGACAGATGTATTGTAGTGCATATGTTTAGCTCACAATATTGACAAATTATTATTTATTAACATTTTAACAGCCTTGTGTTGGTAGTGATATGCTCAAACGTTTCCCACGTTCAGGATGTTTCATGTGAGTGCACAGATGGAAATATCCATATGGTATATCCCTGTGTCAGGCGCTACCACGTAACGAGGGGAGGAGATTATGTATCATGTAACATCAAATGTGACATGAAAACCTTATGTTGGCAGACATATGAGCTAACAAGGACACTTACATATACAAACTCCAACATGAAGCAAACTGAACAAAATAACAAATGGTTACATGTCACATACTTATTGAACAAATATTTCGACTATTTGTGTAAATGTACATTAGTTCACATAGGAATGGTGGCAGGGAATTATTATTATGGTTTAATATAACATGATAATTAAATTCTTCTGAAAATACGCTACACATTTGTTCCATCTAGAGGACCTTGTGACCTGGTGACCTGGCTTTAGCAGGGAGAGGAGGAGATCTGGTCATAATCAGGGCATTTGAGCAGAGCGGGGTAGCTGGCACCCATTTGGAGTGAGGCTTCACTAGAGATGTCGGAGGGGCTGCGCCCACGTGCCCAGGTCTCAGGGTGGAGAAATTGACTGGAGTGGTCAGAGCAGTTACTGAGGCGTGGACGGTAAAAACCAGGGTGGTGAGGCTGGTACGTCTCCTCGGCTGTGTAGCGCTTCATAAAAAGATGGACGGACATGACGCCTGCACTCTGGAGAGGGACAAACAAAGACATTGAAAATAAACTGACAGTGTGTGAGAGTCACACGAATTGTTTATACATGGAATTAAAATGCAGACTTTATCCTTTTCCAAATGGTGATTGTTTACAAGTTATTACATAGTTCTAGAAGATTAAAAGACACATTTTGATTGTTCCTAACATTTTAGATAGGTGTAGATTATTGAAAGACATATTGTGATTTGAATGTGGTCAGAAGTGTTAGCACAAGATTTGCTTCAAGATCAACGATAAGGACTCAGGTTAGAGGCATGGATGAACAGGTCAGGACAAGATGAGAACAAACATGGCTACACTTGATCAGTTAATACCTCATGATTAAACCAATCATATTCAGAGGCTCCTTATGATGAACACTGTAGCTAGATGCAATGATTCAAGCTAAATATGTAATAAGAATAAATACAATCTAGGTAATTGTCAGCTCATACTGCAATAACTAAACTTTCCAATTACTTTTGGCCTCTTTAAAAGTTGGGGACCACATATAGAAAGTGCCTCAATTCCTACAGCTGATTTGATGTAAATACACTTGATAAACGTAATTGCATTGTCTGTCTGTTTTATTAAACAAAAAATAAATGACAGCGTACCTCTGTTTTCCCCCACAGAGGGCGTGGCCTTTTGCCTTTTAATTACCTCTTTACCGCATCTATAGTCCAATTCAACCTATTTTTAAGATTTTTTTATTGACAGTACATATTGGAAGCATATGCTATAGGGAGTCAGACATGCAGGTGGAGACATAGAGGAAGGGCACAGACAGTGGCCGGACCAGGGCTTGAACCGCTCTTACCAGGGCATGTGGTTCAGACTCACCAGATCAGACCACTACACCAACTCTGGCACAGACTCCTTTTGTTGTATATGTTACCATGGTAACATCCAGCAGTTAAAGCTTACTGTGAAATTCAACTCTGCTGGTTTTCTATTCTACCTCAATATTAAATGTACTCACCAGGTCATCCAGGTATACATTAAGGTCCCAGATTAACGGATCGCAATGGAAAAATGAAGTGGAACTGGATCCAGAATTAAGCATAAGGGGCTTGACTTAATTTGGGTAAAGGGTCAGTTGACAAGAAAGGAAAATAATTTAAAAAGAAACTGGCAGCATTGAACTACACAGCCTCCACATACACTAACATGGTTTCAATGGATTCGACTCTGGACCACACGTGTCCTTGGCGAAAGGGGGTTCGAGACCCTGCTCGGAATGCTGTCTGTGCCCTTCCTCTCCCTCTTCACAACTGGCTATGAAGAAGCAGTACATAGAAAGATACGATGGATCTATGTGTAAATGTATACAAAGTCCTTACAGACGTTTACCTCTGTGAGCAGAAAAGAGATAGCAGCAAAGGCAAAGGACCAGCCATATCCATAGGTGAAGTAGGACTCACTGCTCTTAGTCCGGTTCAACATCTCATCATTGATACTGGAGATATACAGCACCAGACCCACCACTAGAGCCAGGCCTAGCAACAAGACAGAGGGTGGGAAAGAGTCAGAGAGACAGACACAGCGTTGAGAGAGGGAAATCCAGATGGATGAGACCACAACAGACAGATTTGAGAGATGGACGGACAGACGGACGGACGAGAGAGTTGAGATAGATGGATGAACGGACAGACGGACGGACGAGAGAGTTGAGATAGATGGATGGCCAGACAGATGAGAGAGTTGAGGTAGATGGACAGACAGACAGACAAGAGATTTGAGATAGGTGGACAGACGGACGGACGAGAGAGTTGAGATACATGGATGGATGGATGACAGGGTTGAGTGATAGATGGACAGACCAAAGAGTTGAGAGAAACATGGGCAGAGTGTTGTGAAATTAAGGGGCAGAACACTTTTACAGCTGTAGAACAAGAGAAGCTAGATGAGGAGCAGGAGGGAGGATACGGAGAGGGAAAAGAAGGTAGGATTAAGAGGAGGAAGTGGAGTGGAAAAACATATCGGACTAGAGTACCTGAAAGGATGAAGAAGATTCCAGAGACAAAGGCTAGGATAGTGCGGTGAGGTCGGATGTGTCCGATGTTGTTGAGCACAAAGCCAATAAACATAAAGAACAGACTGACAAGAGGGAAAGGAGTGGCTGAACGAATCATCTCTGAAAAGAAAGAAGATTTTTACAGACACATCATCTAAAATTATGCTCATATAGAAATATTCTAATCTTACAACAATCTTTGTACCCACCGACAGGCATCGAGAAACATATTATCAGGCTGTGAATTTGTTCTGTGTAAAACCCTAGGACACAGAATTGAGTAAGTTGAAGAGACCTAGTGATACAGATTTGGTATTCCAATCAGACATTTTTTGTTTTAGAATTTTTTGGAGATGCATTGTTTTAATTATTTTTATGATAGAGCAGTAGGAAGCATAGACCAGAGAGAAAGGGCACAGACATTGGCCGAGCCAGGGCGCAAACCCTTGCCGTCGAGGACATGTCTGGTCCAATCTGGCCTTTTATCATCCTGACACTATAAACTGTAGGCGGTCGGTACTCAGGATCCATCACTCCTGATGGATAGGGGGCATATTCTTCTAGTGCATTTGATCCAACCCTAAAATTAATATTCATAGTTAAATTGTTTGTGGCTGACCAATTTTTTTTTAAATGTTCATCATCGAGCATGTTTTAAATATTGATATGGATCTGAACGCTTTCATTCTGGTGTTTTTATTCATAATCAATCACAATGTTCTTTCCAACCAATAGTGAATATGTCATATACTTTCCATGAAACTTTTGGTTTATACACTCAGAAGACATCAGTAACTTCCAGATGTTTTAGTTCATGTACAGCTTCTTTATTAGACTGCAATGATAATTTCCTCTTTCCTGTATAGCTTTAGCCAAGTAGAAATAAAGAAGGTTTCGCTAACACACCAGCAGAGGGCACCATTTCAGGAACATTTCTGGCACCTGCCCCTATTTCCCATGAGTAATGTACATTCAATTTCAATACTCATTATACAATTTATTATATGATTTAGAGGGTATTGTTTAAATGTACAGGCTGCATATGGGTTGTTACTCTCCTGTCACCCTTATATGTTATTGTTGACATTTTTATTCTTTATGCTTTTAGTCTTTTTTTACTATTGTAAATGCATTGCTGAGTGGTGGCACAATATTTTCACTGTAGATCTATCTACATCTGTGTCTCCTGCACATGAAAACTAAACCAAACTTGAATTCTCATTATTATAATAGTCCAATCAGTACGCTCAGTGTACTTCACATATTTACGATTTGTCAGACTTCACAAACACTGCACATTGAGAATGTGATTAGAGGACAAGACAGATATGGAAAAAGAGAAATGGATGGAGAATATAAATACAGACACTGACGGGAGGAAAATTAGAGAGCTTTTAAGTATAACTTACTGAGTACACTGACTGTGGACTCCGAGGTCAGTTGAACATTTATGGGCATGATGTACTCTATGGTGAAACAGCGACCTGCCTCTTTACCTAGAAGAGAAGAGGACATTTAGAGTGGTTGGTTATGGAGAGATAATAGAGATGAAATCATGGTTACAGAGCAGTGTCTTTATAAAGCATTTTAACCCTTAGCATAGTATTTATTGTTAGCAAAAATATTAACAGAGGGGTAACAGAGGAGTTTTATAAATTATATAGAAAGGGTTTGTTACAGTATGAAAACAAGAAAGTATTGCCCATACTTACTTGTCATCAATGACGTACATGTTGTGAATAGAAATAATATATATATACCATCCTACTGTGGTGGTTAGTTTCCCCTAATCTACAGAACCATATGCTAAGACTTGAGTTGTGCAACTCAGCGTGTATGATTGTACATTCTTTTAAGTACATCATACTGGTAATGGGTTGGACCCACTTTTACCTTCAGAACTGCCTTCATTCTTTGTGGCATAGATTCAACAAGGTGCTGGAAACATTCCTCAGTGATTTTGATCCATATTGACATTATTGCATCATGCTGTTGCTGCAGATCTGTTGCTGCACATCCATGGTGCGAATCTCCCGTTCCTCAACATCCCAACGGTGCTCGATTGGATTGTGATCTGGTGACTGTGACTGTGAAGGTTAATTGTGTACAGTGAACTCATTTTCAAGTTTGAGTTGATGTGAGCGTTGTGACATGGCACATTATCCTGCTGGAAGTAGCCATTAGAAGAGGGGTACACTGTGGTCATAAATGGATGGACATGGTCAGCAACAATATTCAGGTAGGCTGTGGCATTTAAACAATGCTCAATTGGTACAAAGGGGCCCAAAGTGTGCCAAGAAAATATCTCCCACACCATTACACCACCCACATCAGCCTGAATCGTTGATACATGGCAGGATGGATCCATGCTTTTATGTTGTTTACACCAAATACTCACCCTACGATCTGAATGTTGCAGCAGAAATAAGTTCAACGTGTTCTTTTAGCTCAAGCCAGTGTGGCCATTCTCGTCAGAACTCTGCCATCAACAAGGCATTTTCTTGTAAAGATCAGCCGCTCACTGGATATTTTCTCTTTAAAATTTTTTTTCTGTAAACCCTAGAGATGATTGTGCAGGACAATCCCAGTATATCATCCCTTTGAAATACTCAAACCAGCCCATCTGGCACCAACAACCATGCCACATTCTATGTCACTTAAATCACCTTTCTTTCTCATTCGGATGCTTGGTTTGAACTTCAGAAAATTGTCTTCACCATGTCTACATTCCTTAAATGCATTGACTTGTTGCCTCGTGATTGGCTGATTAGATATCTGTGTAAACGAGCAGTTGAACAGGTGTAACTAATGAAATGGCCAGTGAATTTATATTAAAGTGTTGTTAAAAAGACATTGTATTTCCTGTCTGAAATACGTATTAGTATGAAATCTGATCAAATCAATCCAGGTAGAGGGAGCATCTCAGACTGTGAGGATAAAGTACTCAACTGTGGTATAGTAGCAATATACAAGATGTCGCCTGCCTGTATACGCGAACGGTATTACTATCTTTTTACAGTTTTTCCAGATTGCTAAAAAACTAAAAGTGAATGCCCAGACCAAAGCGTCGAAATTGTACTGTTTGCATGCATTTGGTACACACAGGCACCAAACAAATAAACACATTGTCGGCATGGCACTGTAAACAATTCTGAAACACACTGTGCAAAACACTACACACAGTGTTGCATGTTACACACATTGGCCAATGATGAAACACTCTGCAGTCAGCATGTCCATTCAATAATCAAAACACACATGACATTAGCAACACCCCCGCACACACAGTAAAATGCTTAAACAGTAATTGAACACCAATCGGTCACATATGTAGCACTATACATAGAAATCAGGTATGAGCACCTGTCGTGAGACAATCGCAAATATGGAGGCTGTAGGACCAAGGGGAAGGAAAAGACGAGGAAGAAACGGGAAGAGGAAGAGGAGAAGAGGAAGAGAGGGGGGAAGAAGGAGAGAAGAACGAGGAAGAGATGGGGAAAGAGGGAGAGGAGAACGAGGACGAGATGGGGGAAGAGGGAGAGGAGAACGAGGAAGAGACGGGGGAAGAAGGAGTGGAGAACGAGGAAGAGATGGGGGAATAGGGAGAGGAGAACGAGGAAGAGATGAGGGAATAGGGAGAGGAGAACGAGGAAGAGATGGGGGAAGAGGGAGAGGAGAATGAGGAAGAGATGGGGGAAGAGGGAGAGGAGAGAGGAAGAGACTCTGGTAAAAACCAGACATCGGGGCCGAAACATCATCGGCCAAAGGGCCATCGAGAACTTTGCCGGGCAGTGCGGGGGTAACATCACCATGTGTGCAGCCCTTAGTGGTCAGGGAGTCCTCCATCACCATGCCACCCTGGGTCCCTACAACACTGCACACATACTGACATTTCTGCATGCACTACATGCCATGGTCACATAGGACCGACCAGGCCAGCCCATGTTTGTTGTCATCTGGGAAATTATTTTGTTAAATTATTTTGTTAGTTTCCTCAAACGTATACAGTGCATAGTCAAATGTCAAATTGTGTAGGGTTTCCTCAGGCTGCCACTACTTTTTTACAAACATGTATCAAGACTATTGTTTTCCAGTCACATGTAAAGGTTTCAATAACTGTACTGTATTGCTTATAGTCTTTATGTGGAAGTAGCAAGTGGGTGGATGTGTTGTGTGGGCGGGTTAATGTGGGCTGGTTTAGCTATAGTGCCAGGGCTGAATTTGTAGCCCAGTCTGCCCCTGAGACAGATGCACCAAAATAACTTTAGAAAATAACATACATTCACATACATTTTCATAAAAGGAAACTACATTTAAGGATCCTAACATTTACCCTGCACACATATTTTGTTCAGTTTTATTGTATTTGAAGCTCCTACTAAAATAAAAACCTTTTGTTTTTCTTCATGAAGCAAAGCAATATGAACTGCTGCCATAAAGGGTATTATCTGTGTAAGGACACAAACATTTACCCTTTTAAATAGATGGGTTGTGTCACGGTGAGGGTGGTTTGGAGAGAGGGAGACCTTACAAGGACTTGATAGTTGTTGATTTTTAATGAAGGACTGATCCAGGATGCATATAGAAATGACGATCGCAGGGTACGCCCGACTCGTGACTGAACGGATACATATACATATACACACGTGCTCTTTCATACAGCGGCACTACACTGACATAACAATCAAGCATATAAGAATACCGTTAACTACCTACGAACTACAGGGACTCACTTTCACAACCGCTGACACTTCAGTGTAGTTCCTGGATGGCCTTCGCTCACTGTGACATTTTACTACAATGAATCGCACCTTCCTCTCCTCCACCCGGACTGATATAGGAACCGAGCTAACCAGCTGACAGTGATTAGTACCATGTGAAAGAGAGGAAGGCGCTACACAGCACACATAAACATGAAGAATAACCTAAAACTACAGTGCATACGCACTGGACTACAATGAACTAAAACACACACACAATAAACTGAAATATAAATAGAGTCCATCTCACAGTTCATGTGTAACAGGAGTCCCACTCTGGGACAGGTTGCATATTCATAATTTCCTTGCCATTTAAAGGTAGTTAGACATATCAAAACATTTGACATCTTTCCTCATATTTTGTGTGTCTGTCGTCTCTAGAAAGTGGCTCCACATAACCTGTTGTTTATAGCTGCATGATCTCTCTACCCCACAGTTTATAGCTATATATACTGTAGGCTGTATGTGTGCATAAATAATACAGTGCATATTCACAAACCGAAGCTTCAGGATGTATTTGGTTCAATAAATTTATTTAGCCTCATAATGAACATGATTCCTATATTGTTCAAATTTGTAAAGCCTACCAACTTAGATGAGCACAGAAAAAGGGCAGCACTACGTTACTGCCGTGATGTGTAGTTGTTGAGAAAATGAAAAGTGTACAAGTAAAGACAGAAAATCCACTGGTAATTTGTCGCTGTTCATGAACTCACGCAGAGTAATAACCCAAACTCCATGTTAACAGACTCTTACCACATCTATGTTCTAGTTTTAACAGTTTTGAATTGACCGTGGGTGCAGCCTTCCAATTTCAAAACAAGAGAGCGCATGACCATCTGTCGTTGGCAAAGAGATAGTAATCATTTCAGGAGGCTTTTTCTATTCCCACAAAAACTTTCTGGTGAAAATATATATTGTCAAAATTATAATTCCACTATTAATGGAAGAAAATTCTAAATCAGGTAAATGCCAAACATAAAAATCCCTTTTTCAGGACACTATATTTTAAAGACAATTTGTAAAAAGCCAAATAACTTTACAGATCTTCATTGTAAATTGTTTAAACAATATTTTCCATGCTTGTTCTATCACCAAATAATTATTATGAAGATTAATAAACATGCGCTTGTGGAACGGTCATTAAGACACCAACAGCTTAATGACGGTAGGCAATTAAGGTCACATTTATGAAAACTGAGGACACTAAACTGACCTTTCTACTGACTGAAAAAACACTAATAGAAAGATGCCCAGAGTCCCTGCTCATCTGTGTGAACTTGCCTTAGGCATGCTGCAAGGAGGCATGAGGACTGCAGATGTGGCCTGGGCAATAAATTGCAATGTCCGCACTGTGAGACAACCTAAGACACCACTACAGGGAGACAGGAAGGACAGCTGATCATGCATGCAGTGGCAGACCACATGTAACACCTGCGCAGGATTGGTACATCCAAACATCACACCTGTGGTGGGATAGGTGCAGGATGTCAACATCAGTTCAACAGGCAATCCAACTGTCCGAGGTTCACCAGAACCACACAGTCCCTTCATCAGTGCTCAGACTGTCCACAATAGGCTGAGAGAGGCTGGGTTGACGGCCTGTAGCCCTGTTGTAAGGCAGGTCCTCACCAGACATCACCTGCAACAACGTTCCCTATGGTTCACAAACCCACCTTTGCTAGACCAGACAGGACTGGCAAAAATAGCTTTTCACTAACGAGTCACCATTTTACCTTTGCTAGAGTTTAATTGAAATGGGCAGGTGGGCAGAGATTCAGATTAAATTAAATTGTTATAATGAATATTATAACAATCTATAATTGTTCAATGGGTTTATATACTTTCAAGCATCTGTTTATATTTACCACTAAAAATACCTTCTATTATGAACTGGTCACCAACACATACATCATGGCTTTTAGTGAATCAGCATTTAGGATTAAACCCCAACTTGTTTAGGTAAATACATTTTTACATACAGTACATGACGTTTCACATTGAAATTGTTACCCTAAAGAAATGGACAATCATCACTTTTTGAATTCCTAAACAGCAGTGAGTCGATATAGTTTCATACTTTCTATTTCTGGCCCCCACTGTGTTGCAAGCCACAACCATGGTGTTGCATCCACTACGATCTACCAACTTACCTAAAGTATATGGAAACATCAGGTTCATATAGGCTACAGTACACATACTGCCTGCAACCCCAATGATGAAGTACTCTCTAAATTCAGGAGCATCTGTGTCATTGCAGTAGTCACACCAGACAGACACCTACGTAATTCACAGGTCACGTTGACTAACAAACTAACGCATCACTCTCTCCGTCTCTTACTCTCCAGCATTGCTCCCTCTTAATCAATGTAACCTCCTTCCTCCTCCCTCCGCATTCATTTATCTGTCTCTTTCTTTCCTCTCTCACTATCTTTCTTTGTACATTCTGTTTCAATTCAATTCAAAAGAATATTTGACACAGGAAACAGATGTTTAAATTGCCACAAGCAAGTGAAGCTTTGTTTCTCTTCTGTTCTGTCTCTCTGTTCTGTCTCTCTGTCTGTCTCTATTGCTGTCTCTCTGTGTCTGTATCTCTGTCTGTCTCTATTGCTGTCTCTCTGTGTCTGTATCTCTGTCTGTCTCTAATGCTGTCTCTATTGCTGTCTCTCTGTGTCTGTTTTACTGTCTGTCTCTATTGCTGTCTCTCTGTGTCTGTATCACTGTCTGTCTCTATTGCTGTCTCTCTGTGTCTGTATCACTGTCTGTCTCTATTGTTGTCTCTCTGTGTCTGTATCATTGTCTGTCTCTATTGCTGTCTCTCTGTCTATCTCAATTTCTGTCTCTCGGTGTCTGTATCTCTGTTCTGTCTCTCTGTGTCTGTATCTCTGTTCTGTCTCTCTGTGTCTGTATCTCTGTTCTGTCTCTCTGTGTCTGTATCTCTGTTCTGTCTCTCTGTTTCTGTATCTCTGTTTTGTCTCGCTTTGTCTGTATCTCTGTTCTGTCTCTCTGTGTCTGTATCTCTGTGTCTGTATCTCTGTGTCTGTATCTCTGTGTTTCCATCTTTGAATCACTGTTCTGTCAAATCTTTTTTATTTAAATAGCTTTATTGGCATGGAATGTGTTTAAACATACATTTCCAAAGCAAACATAAACTATCATACCCATTTATCGAATTCTTGCAGAACCCCATACTTCACTGCCATATAGTACAATTGGATCAATTATTGAATTTAAGATTTTAAGCAAGATCCAAATTGGTATGTCTAATTTGATTATTCTTTTGATTGTATAAAAAGCTCTCCTTGCTCTGTCTAACAGTTCATTCACAGCCAGGTTGAAGATGCCTGTGGAGCTATTTTTTTGTCCAAAATATGTGTATGTGCATGTGTGTTCTATTTGAGTATGGCCTAATAAGAAGGTTTACCTGTTTTCTGGACCATTTCTGGTATATCATAATTTTAGTTTTCTTTAGATTGAATATCAATGCCCAGGTCTGACGGAACTGATGCAGAACATTTAAATGTTGTCATAGGCCTTCCTTGGTTGGTGACAGTAGCACCAGATAGTTTGCATACAAGAGACATTTTATTTCTGTCATGAAGAGTTAGTCCTTGGGCTAATGATTTGTCAAGCATGTTGGTCAATTCATTAATGTAGATGTTAAATTGACTTGGGCCCAAGTTTTTTCTTTGTTTTAGTGCTCACCCTTGAGGAATGAAATCTGAAATGGGAAATAACCTACACTCAGAACATTGTTGAAAGGTTTGAGTACAAAACGTATGATCTATGTATTTAATCATTTATCATATACTGCAAACTTTTTCGGGGTTAACGGCATGCATTTTTTCCAATAATAAATTTTCTGTAATTTGGTATACCAGGGGGTTCTGGTTGTCTGTAATGGCAGATTCAAGTATTTTGAGTTATTCACCTTTTTTTTTTTACAAATGTATTGTTATGTTTTGATTTAGTTCTTCAAAGTGGTTTCTCCAAATGTCACCATTCTGGATGGCTAGTTCTTCACAATAGGGTTTATTTAAGAAATTCCAATTTTGCCAAAATACGTTTGAATCAATGGATTCTTCTATTTTGGTTAGTTGATCGTTGATGTGTTTTTCTTGTTTTGTTCTGATAGGTTGTTTGTATTCTTTTATTCCCAGTAGTGTTTGCAATTATCCTGGTTGTCTGGCTCTCTGTGTTTTTGATTGGATCTGTTTCAGATGATCAAACCATGTGTTATTATTTGACATTTTTATTATGTGTTTAGGTGTCTTTTTTAAATCAGATAAGGATGCCAATTTATTAAATATTTGATTGATATTTTGTACAGCCAAATTTATTAAATTTTTTGGTGACTATATGTGTGGGCCAATAAATCGTCTAGGAGGAATTGAATTTGGTAAAAGCAGTTTTATAGTTTTGTAGACTATTATTACAAGATGGACTAGCCTTGTGTAATTTAAAGGGCCTTTCTGATTTATGGTTAGTTTCAGGTATGTTGTAAATTTGCTATAGTCTGATAGTGGTGATAATGGGCTGTGAATGCTCTGAGAGACATTGGATCAAGATCTGTGAGTCCCCTTGTATTCTTTCATTAGCTACAGTATGTACAGACCCAGTGTTCGACAAAGCTGTAGTAGTTGCTTTCCATTTTTGTTTTTGATTTGATCAAAGTTACTTCTGGAAGTATGTGGGGAGAGGAATGTTGAGGTTTGGATTGATGGGTTTGTTTCCCTGTGTCTAAGGTGTCTGGATCTTCTCCAGTCCGAGCATTAAGATCCTCACAGATCAGGACATTTCCCTTGGTCTGGTATTTACTGATTTCCTATTTTAGAATTAAGAAACTATCGTCCTTGTAGTAAGGCGATTATTAGGGGTGGTTATAAGTAGTACACAGGTATACATTTTGATCAGTGGAGATAGCCTCCTTTTTGATTTACAGCCAAATGAGCAGAGCAGATCTTAAACGTTGGATATGCCAGCATGAGACAGTGAATTATATAAACTCCATAGATTTCAAAATGATATTTACAATATACAGTTCTGAAATTATTGCTGTCTCTGTAACTCTGTTCTGTATCTATTGCTTTCTCTCTGTGTTTCCTTCTCTGTAACTCTGTTCTGTCTCTATTTCTGTCTCTCTGTGTTTCCTTCTCTGTAACTCTGTTCTGTCTGTGTTTCCTTCTCTGTAACTCTGTTCTGTCTCTATTTCTGTCTCTCTGTGTTTCCTTCTCTGTAACTCTGTTCTGTCTTTATTGCTTTTTCTCTGTGTTTCCTTCTCTGTAACTTTGTTCTGTCTCTATTGCTTTCTCTCTTTGTTTTCTTCTCTGTAACTCCGTTCTGTCTCTATTTCTGTCTCTCTGTGTTTCCTTCTCTGTAACTCTGTTCTGTCTGTATTTCTGTCTCTCTATGTTTCCTTCTCTGTAACTCTGTCCTGTCTCTATTGCTTTCTCTCTGTGTTTCCTTCTCTGTAACTCTGTTCTGTCTCTATTTCTGTCTCTCTGTTTTTTCATCTCTGTATCTCTGTTTTGTCTCTATTTCTGTCTCTCTGTTTTTCCATCTTTGTATTTCTGTCTGTCTCTATTGCTGTCTCTCTGTGTTTCCGTCTCTGAATCTCTGTCTCTGTGTTTTCAAATACATGTGCACACAGAAAAAAGTTAATGTCAACTTAGATAAGAGTGCAGCTTATCCTAAAATAAAGCAGTGGCACATCACTCTGCCTCTAGACGTTCCCCTAGCTATCTTCCACAGCCCACAGCCACAATTAGAAACTGCAACTGCTACTGACAGGGACAGGAAATAATGTTATTCTACATCCAACAATGTGGATTGAACCATGTTGGACATATTTGATGCATAAATATTAAAACCAACAATACAATACAATGATATTTTTACAATATATGTACATTAGTGAACTAATTATTCCAAATGTTTTCCCAAATTTTTTGTGGTGCTCCAGAGTTTGTGAACCCTTTAGAATTTCCCATATTTCAACAAAATACGACCTAAAACATCATCAGAAGTCCTAAAATTTGATAAAGAGAACCCAAATTAAACAATTAGACAAACTTCTGACTTTCTAGGAACACTGAACCCTTTAATTTAATATGTAAGATATTTGTAGAGTAGTAGAATTAAGCATTTTATAATGTTTTGTTTTGCCAGGAACATTTTTCTGGACATTTGTTGCAGCAGTCATCATAAACATGTTGTACATGACGCTTTTCTTATTCCAAATTCATTTACTGATTTGGAAGAGTCCCTGATAAAAAAAAGAAGTCTCGACTACGACAGGTTTGGCCGACCTGCGCAAATTAATTTTGTAAATTTATTTAGTGTAGTCAACTTTAGTAGCATATTGATACATGATATGTGTATTCGCAGCAATTTGTCTTCCAGTGACACAGGGTCAGGCTTGTATACTGGTTATAGCATTCTGACACTGCACATGGGTTCCGCTAGGGGTGGCAAAATATGGTACAGCACTGCCCCGGGATAAACTTGTAAGTAGTCGGACACTAGTACCTAGTCACTTTGCTCTTTGTTTAGGTCCTGGGCCTGATAATTCAGTCACTGTAATATAATGTAGTTGATAATTGCGTAACCTCCCACATATGTATCGACTTAAACCTCCCACATATGTATCGACTTAAACCTCCCACATATGTATCGACTTAAACCTCCCACATATGT
>JACXGM010022635.1:0-16607 GCA_016801145.1 Umbra pygmaea | reverse complement strand
AAACTACAATCAAATCTGAGATTTCTCAACGACAATCAGGCGAAAGAGAAAAAATTAGCCGTTTAGCTCCATAGACTCCCATTCATTTAGCACTCACATGCGCTCACCCCCAGTGGAACTCTGGTGGAACTGCAATTAAATTCGGTACAATGGGGTTTAATAGGGAGTGGACAGGCTCTCCGTAGACGGGCTCTGGTATGATTAACACATTGGGAAGAACCCGGATGAATCGCGGAATCCAGACATTAACGTGCAATTCAACAAAATAAAAATATTAAAAATCGAAATCTAAAAATTCCAATATATTAACATCAAGTTATTATTACAACCGCATATCGCCTATTCTGAAAGTAATGTTAATTTCTAAGCGCAGTGTCCTCCGAATGCGGTGTGTGTGTGTCTCTCCCAGCACGCGCCTCTCTATTGCGAAGTGCTTGTAACATCACTACTTCCTTCCCTTCTACACTACATTCCCTAAAAAGAGACAACACTGTTTCTTTGGAGTTCGTGCGTAACATTAGGCTACTTCAGTGAAAAATGTAATAGCAAACTTCCACGGATGGAGTGAAATTTGTGCTAAAAATATAAATGGTATATGCAGTGTGCGTTTGTCTACTGAACATAGCCAGCATGCGCCTTTAACATGTCGCTCCTATATCTAACGCACGTCATAAAAGTATGTAGTCCATTCTAAATTGTCCGAAAACACAACGTTCGTTTTTCTCCGTTTTACTCACTTAGATATATCCAAATGCTTATGAAAATGATTAGGTTACTATTTAAAAGGTGAACAACGACGAATCTCAATAATTTGTCTATGTATATAAATCGCTTGAAGTAATTACCGTAGTCTCGGTCATTGAATTGGCCAAAAATAAAACAGATTTTACAGGGCCCTATTGGCTTACCTACATCAGACAAACTAACCTGTATGTTAAAAAAACGCGTTCACCCAATGCGCTGGTCGTTGCCATTTATTACAGTTTTCCAAACTTTTATTTGACTTTAGTTTCACATAGCTAGTTAAAACCACATCATGGATATTTTTTTATCTGAATGCGAGTAAATTAATACAAGTAATCTAATATTTGTAGGGAAACCACCTCATCTTGGTTATTTTTGGTGATTTTAACATGTTTTTATAAAACACAGGTATGTGGTGATAATACTGTCAATATTGAGAAAATTTATGTTGTACCTATTATTATTCTGGTGACAATTAGAACGTATGTATTATGTTAATACCCCTACATAAAAATACAAATGATAGGAAAACGGTATATTTGCAAACACCTATTTTCATGACATTTGGGTCACGATGGTTTGAAATTTTGAAAATGTGGGTCGCCAGGAAAAAAGTTTGAAAAACACTGCCTTAAATCAACAGCGCTAAACGCCCTCTACAGGAAATAAAACAGCAACACATTTTCTTTGCTTACAAAAATAAAGAACAATGAGTTTAACCATCAATAAATTGATGTTGAAGGCACAACCATTTATGATCAATACACAATTTTAAAATGGGGTGTCTTTTTTTTCCTCCTATCTTAAACATGTATATTTACAATTTTCCAGCCTACTACATCAGTTTTCTCCTTAAAGCATTTAAAGCAAATTAAAACCAATTTGGAATTTATGAAAAACACTTAGATATGATCAGGATGTGTCATGCTCTACTTAGCGTGCCTGCCTTCCTGTGGAAATTCCAGGATGACACTGCATGACCAAGTTATGCAGCTATTACATCATTGACAATAATCATCTCAGCTGTTTTCAATACCCTCATCAGTTCTAGTATTTAGACTTCCATTTTCCCTGTTTCAAGTGTCGGTCATTATTCTAAGATACGCTTACAGTATGCCTCGCTGATACATTTATATGGTCTTGATTAAGGAGTATACTTTGTTTTTTCTTGTACAAAGTTTGTTCATTAAATTCTCTAATTCTGCAATGGCTTCATCTCTGTGTTCACTACCACTCAGCATTACAGAATGTATAATGTAGATCCCTAAAAATAACACTACAGTATGTAGTAGTAATAAACCAATAGATTATATATAGAAACATTACAATTAGGTTTAATTCAGAACTGATTACAGATCTATGAAGAAACACTGACAATGAGATCTCACAAGAACCAATATGAGATCTCAGGAGAACCCTTCTTGAAAGACTGTGTAATGAACCAATATTGGAACTCACTAGAACCATTAAAATAAAGTGCCACTAGATTTTTTTTATGAACTGCCATGAAGAACCATAAACAGTTCTTTCATTAAATTTTTTTGGAGGTTCCAAAAAACCGAATCGGTTCTCTTACTCAAATTTGCCGAAAATGTTCTTTATAGATCCTTAAAAAAGTATTGTTCTTAATAGATCCAAAATTGGTTCCACTATGGCAATGCTCTGAAGAAGCTGAATTGGTTCCAACTTGAAAACATTAGAAGAATGTGTGTAAATCTCATTTAGGAGGGACTAGAACCAGTGATGTCTTGGAATCCACCTTTTGGTGTGTTGCTATCTTTTTCAAATGAAAGTAAATTACTTTCTGTTCCCCTTGTAATAGTTTGTCTGACTTAACATTTTGGCAGTGGCTAAAGCACCCTAAACCACAACTTTAAGACTTTAGGTCATTGCTACAGTATACTATTTGGATTTGTCACCTCAAACTAATTATTCAGTAGCAATTACATACATAAGAATGTGCTTAAATGAAAACACATGTGGCTCAACGTTTAGCAAAGAAAATGTATTGTTGGATAAAAAGAAAGAAACATTGTGGCTTTTCCAACAATAAAATATCTATATTTATAAGCCTGTTGGTTAAAGTCCTTGCTATAATTGTTTTTAAATATATATGTAAAACCCTTCTGGATTGCTCCTCTTTTTGTCAATACATGTAAATATAATATCTGCCTCCAGAATATGATGCAAATCTCTTTGAATAGGAAGTTAATTTGATTTTCAGTTTTCAGATACTTTCCTTTTGTCCTGAATGTTTGGAAGACATAGATGAAACACATCAGATAGGATAAAAAATGATATCCCTAATTTGCACCCACCTTGTCAGCTGCAACAACACATTTAAACCAGCCCTGCTCTCGATCTGTGCAAACTTGTGTAAACTTTCAGTTTGGTTGACCAACATACTGGAGGAAAATATTTAAATTTAGAAATGTCTAAAAATGTACAAAATGTGATTCACATGGAATAATCATTCCCTACTGTAACATCTCCTTCTGCGGTGTCACCCCCTCCTGGCGTGTCCTGGTTCCAGTGGTCAACATCACCGGCCTACTGAGCCAGTGCTTCCTCCTGTGCACCTGTTGGTCATCAGTAATTACACCTGTTTATATATTATTCCCACGTTCAGTGTCTGTTGTTCCAGGTAAGAAGTGTCTTGTACTCTGGCCTATGAGCCGAATATTGTTATTATTCCCAACCAATTGTCTGTGGCTGCAGTTGTTAAACCGGTACCACAGAGGGCCTAGTGTATGTAGGTTTAAGCTTTTACCTTGAAGCTGACTGATTGAAAAGGTCACTAATTGATTAGGATCTCCCCTCACCTGGCAGTCTAATTGGGCTCTAATTGAAGACTAATAGAAGAGAAAGCTTATAAAAACTTTTCACCAAAATCAAGGTTCCATAACTATTGTCACTCCTTATTCAGTACTTAGTGCAACCCCCTCTGGCACAATAACAGCATGGAGTCTCTTCCTTTAATGTTTGACAAGGTTAAGGAACACATTTGGAGGGATTTTGGACCATTCCTCTATGCAGATCCTTTCAAGATCCTTCACATCCTTCACAGGTTTTGATTGGATTGACGTCCAGCAATTAAGATGGCCATGGCATAACATTGCTTTGTTGTCACAGAACCATTTCTGTGTGGATATTGAAGGAATGTTTTGGGTCATTGTCTTGTTGGAAAGTCCACCATGGCCAAGACCCAGCCTTCTGGCAAAGGTAACCAGACTGTCAGCCAAAATTGCCTGATACATGGTGGAATTCATTATGCCATCAATGTTGACCAGTGCCCATAGACCTCTGGAATTAAAACAGCCCCAAAACATCACTGATCCTCCACCATATTTTACCATAATTATGAGGTGCCTCTTCTTATATTAATCTCTGTTTCCACGCCAAACATGCTAATGCTGCATCTGACAAACTTAAAATTGTGGTCTCATCTGACCAGTGCACCTTCTTAGAGTCATAGTGTGAATGACGTTTAGCAAACTCAAAGCACTTGCACCTGTGTCTTGGGGTCAGAAAGAGCGGTGGTGGCTTCTGATGGTGCTTTTTGAAAATTGGTGACCCCAAGACAGTGATTCTTGGGGATTTTGCTGCTTTTCACACCATCCTCCTCCCTATCCTGTGAGGCAAAATGCATTTGTGTCCTCTACCCGTGAGGTTTTAAACTGTTTCATATATTTTTTTATAATATCCTTGACAATGCTCAGTGGTATATTCAATGATTTGTTGATCTTCTTGTAGCCATTGCCAGATTTATGAAGGTCTATGTCACAATATACAGTATATGGAGTTTTATAGCCGGCTACTTTGGGTAGATCATCATTACGCATGGGAGTAGTTTAACTAATGATCCTCACCGGGTGGTAATTAGTACTCAGAGTGGCTAAAGTACTGGTATATAGACTCAGTGTTCCAGAAGGTTGACGTACTATTGTGAGTATTATAATCCTGTTTATGTTTGGATGGAGAAGGTGAGGTTAACTGTACTTATGTTTTGTTTGTGGAGCTGATGGAGATTAAGTGTGCATTGTTGATTGCATCACCTCGTAATGTGTTGTACATATTACATTATTGTGAGCCAGGCGTACACTCTGTATATCTAGCATCCGCGTCCAATGCTGCGTTAAGAGCATCGTAGCTCTATATATATTTGTTGTGCAGCCACAAGCTATGTTTTGTCAGTTTCTACAAGCAACTCAGATGGTGTTCTTCACATTTAAAGTATGTATCTAAATAAAATCTTAGAACACAACTTCCCTGCATTCCGGACTCTGTCCATTCCTACACCAGCAACATCAACACCTGTTGTTACAGTCTATGACCATCTTCCTCTTTTAAACTGCCAGATCTGTTTTTCTTCATGGTGTTGGATGAGAAAAAGATATTGCATGCGTGTTACCTCATTTTTATACCCTAGTGGACATGACATCATGTCAATTAATGGAAGATAATTTTGGTAGATGTTATTTACAATAAATGTTTAAGGGTGCCATTGATTTTGAAACCTTGATTTGGAGGACATTGATTTTTTGATAAATGATTTTGGTTGGTTTCATTGACACATTAATTAAAGTACAGTATTTCTCACATGTTGGCATTTAGAGTTTTTCTCTATAATTGTATTGTTTATATTTTTACAGTATTGTTTGTGCATTGCCAGTCAGGGATGCCAGTAATTTTGGAACCCACTGTAACATACAATAAACAAGTTACTGTGCAGATGAGTGTGTGCCACAATGGGGTGTAGCTAAGGCACTAGAGCATAAATGGGCAAAGATATTGTGCAAGTGAGGAAGGACAGTCAGGGAGACGGTGTTCTCAGTGATTTTTGTAATTCATTCCAGTCAATAGCAGCTGCAAACTGGTAGGAGTGGAGGCCAAAGGAGGTATGGGCTCTTGGGGTGACTAGGGAGATGTACCTGCTTGAGCGCAGGTTACGGGTGGGTAAGGCAATGGTGAGAAGTGAAGTTAGGTACAGTGGACTTTTTTGCATAGAAGTGTACTGATACCATTGAGTCAGGCATTAAGTGTGTAGTGAGGGCCAGCCAACTGGTACATATCCAGTAAGTTGCAGTGGTGGGTGTTAAATAGTGCATTGGTGACAATCCTATATTTTTGGGGGGATTGAAGATAGGAAATGTAGGTCTGAAATGAATGTGAACAGTCTAACCAGACACCTACAGTAGGTATTTGTAGGTGTCCACATATTCTACATTAGAGGCGCCCAGAGTGGTGATGCTACTCAGGCCGATAGGTACGAGCAATGTTTAGTTGAAGAGCATGCCATTAGTTTTGCTAGAGATTAGGAGCAGTTGCTCTTTTGGAGGTTTGTTAGCACAGGGTCCAATGTAGGGCCAGATGTGTATAGAATGGTGTCATGTGACTTCTTACAATCTGGAAGTAAGGGAATTGGCTTGCCTGTGCTGCCATTGTTCAGGAGAACAATAGCCATTGTATATTGGCTATATTTCACACCCACTCATGACTTATTGCTTCATTCAATTAACCAGGTATCCGATCCTGTACTAGCACCATCCCAGTAGCAAACAGTGTGGCTTGGTGAAATGAGGCATGGGAATGCAAAGAAAGCTGAACTCTATATGCACCATCTTATTGATTTTGCAGCTCTGCATATCACGTAAGCCAGAAACATACATATATATATATGTATATGTACATATATATCATATACAGTGCCTTGCGAAAGTATTTGCCCCCCTTGAACATTTCAACCTTTTGCCACATTTCAGGCTTAAAAGATATAAAACAGTAATTTTTTGTGAAGAAGCAACAACAAGTGGGACACAATCATGAAGTGGAACGAAATTTATTATATTAGATATTAAATTACTATATTTAGATATTTCAAACTTTTTTAACAAATAAAGAACTAAAAAATTGGGCATGCATTGTAGATTTTGCTTTATGTTTTGGATCATTGTCTTGTTGGAAGAAAAATCTCCGTCCCAGTCTCAGGTCTTTTGCATTCTTCCAGAATGGTCCTGTATTTGCCTCCATCCATCTTCTTATCAATTTTAGCCATCTTCCCTGTCCCTGCTGAAGAGAAGCAGGCCCAAACAATGATGCTGCCACCACCATGTTTACAGTTTACACTGTTTGACAGTGGGGATGGTGTGTTCAGGGTGATGAGCTGTGTTGCTTTTACGCCAAACCTAACATTTTGCATTGTTGCCAAAAAGTTCCATTTTGGTTTCATCTGACCAGAGCACCTTCTTCCACATGTTTGCTGTGTCTCCCAGGTGGCTTGTGGCAAACTTTAAACAACACTTTTTATGGATATCTTTCAGAAATGGCTTTCTTCTTGCCACTCTTCCATAAAGGCCAGATTTGTGCAGTATACGACTGATTATTGTCTTATGGACAGACTCGCCCACCTCAGCTGTAGATCTCTGCAGTTCATCCAGAGTGATCATGGGCCTCTTGGCTGCATCTCTGATCAGTCTTCTCCTTGTATGAGCTGAAAGTTTAGAGGGACGGCCGGGTCTTGGTAGATTTGCAGTGGTCTGATACTCCTTAAATTTCAATATTATTGCTTTCACAGTGCTCTTTGGGATGTTTAAAGGTTAGGAAATCTTTCTGTATCCAAATCCGGCTTTAAACTTCTCCACAACAGTATCTCGGACCTGCCTGGTGTGTTCCTTGTTCTTCATGATGCTCTTTGTGCTTTCAACGGACCTCTGAGACTATCACAGAGGAGGTGCATTTATACTGAGACTTGATTACACACAGGTGGATTATATTTATCATCATTAGTCATTTAGGTCAACATTGGGTCATTCAGAGATCCTCACTGAACTGCTGGAGAAAGTTTGCTGCACTGAAAGTAAAGGGGCCGAATAATTTTGCTCACCCAATTTGTCCGTTTTTTATTTGTTAATTTCTTTTTTTAAATATCATATAAATTTCGTTCCACTTCATAATTGTGTCCCACTTGTTGTTGCTTCTTCACAAAAAAATTACAGTTTTATATCTTATGTTTGAAGCCTGAAATGTGGCAAAAGGTCGAAATGTTCAAGGGGACCGAATACTTTCGCAAGGCACTGTATATATAGATGGTAATTGGGCCCTATCCAATTATGGACAGACCAATACACACAAGCACGCACACACACACAAAATTCCTTTTTTTTATCGATTGCCATTCTTAGAGTACTACTGTAGCTTTGTTGACTTAGTGTCCCTCTGAAAGACATTTGGTGCCCAAAAAAATGTGAGGAGGAGAAGGAAGAAGCCAGAAGCCATGTGTGATATATAGGACTGTAAACTCTCTCCAACAGCATATAAAGCCTGCCTTACAGCAACTCTAGAAATTTAACAGCAATGGCCAATAGCTTCCAAAGACATGCCACATCTCACTCTTTTTTTCTTCTTTTCATTGCTTCATAATTTTATAAAGCATCCATTATATGTCTCAAAGTGTTGAAACAGCAGATTTTTTTTATCTCCCTGTATCCCGTAAATGGAATTTTAATTAACAGTAAACCCATTCACTGACTTGGAAAGGCAGTAATGAAGTTTTTACACAGGGTAATTTATGACCAGTGGTTGTGAATGTTCACCGATATGATCATAGGCCACATTCAGGGAGGCACAACACAACAGAATAGCCATTGTTTGTCAGCGAGCAAGGCTAAAATAGCAAGTGTGTTCACCACACAATAGACCCCAGATGTGGTATTGTGTGTTTCTCCCATTTCACTGCTTGTGCTGTGTACAGTAGCTGAATGAGAACAACTGTCATAGGCCATCTTTCCTGAGAAGTCAATGAACTAAAACCCTGGGAGCAGTAACTAACTACACATGGAGGCATCAGTGCTTATGACGCGTTCTCTACGTGGCCATAAGCTTAGATAAAGCTGTCATATTTTCAACAGTACAGACAGACAGCAAGGAATGAGAATGTCTTGCTAAGATGCTCACAGTCACATTTAATAATCATTATGAAGTTAAATATGTTTACAGCACTGGAATTCAAAGCAATATCCCAATCACCACAAGCAATTCAACTATATCCACCACTGCTAGTCCACAGTTAAATATAGTATTGTGAATACAACACATGGTCAGAGATGGCCAGGGATTCATTATTTGTACAGCACTCAGGCATAACTCCCCAGTTCCTAAACAGACACCACTTCAAAAGGTTGAACTCCTGTTCACCACAGCATCCATCCCAGGGCTGGCAAATCCAGCTGTGTCTGCTGTAACCATGAAACCTTTCAGCCGTCAACCTCTGCATCCAGGACCCCTCCCCGCCATCTCACCCCTTTCCCCCCTGTCATGCGCTCAGCACAGAAGAGGCAATAAAAGACTACACGAGGAAAGATATCTTCCTTTCATATTACATCCCCAGTCAAAAACACCTGCAGACAAGAGACATGTAAGGAGGGTCCTTCAGCACCCTGCTGAGAGAGAACTCTGGAAGACGGCATAGCAGATATCACACATTTTTGGGTGTTTTTCCTCTCTGAACCGAGCTGAGTGTGGCTGGAGAGGGGAACTGGGGACAGTGCAAAGCTTGTAGTCCCAAGGTTCCATAGATATTGCGGTGTTGCTCACCTTACATGCTGACACAATGTGATAGTGTGGGAAGTACAGATATGGTGTGAGGGCATACATATTTTAAGAATGAGAAAATCAGAATGCTGTTTATCAGGTTAGGATCAGTTTTTATATGTATCTCTATACTTCTCATGCAGAGTTCAACAGAAGATCTTGCAGAGAAATCACCAAGAGTGACACCTTGTGGCCACTTTCTTCTGCATGCCTGTCTATCATGTGGGTGCATTGGCTTAAAAGAGAGAGAACTGGAACGTTTTGTTGCTGTTTTTGGGGGTGGGGGTTACTGCTTTGTTTTTCTCCCCTAACAACATGTAATGTCCAACTCCCCTCGTCATGTACGCAACACCTCACTGTAGTGCTGGGCGGTATACCGGTTCACACCGAATACCGGTGTTAATTTTTGTTATGATATGAATTTTATATACCGCAATACCGGTGTATTTGAATACATAACGTCCGGAACGCTACGCTGCGCGACACTATTTCAGTTCGGATCCTTTTCAATGTGGCACTTTTAAACACGCATGGTGCGACTGCGATGCGTGGGTTGCGTCTCAATACGCAAAGTATGCATACTAAATAGTATGCCAGACTACAATTAGTATGTCCCAAACCATAGTACGCAAATATAGTATGTCAGCAGCCCCCGGATGGTTTACTATTTCCAGGGGATTTTTGAAGTATGCAACCCTGCATGCTTTTTGGGCTGATATAGCCCACAATCCTTTGCGACACAGAATAGGAGGGGTTTCCCAAAGCCGAAATTCTTCTTTGGCTGTGTTTAAATGTAAGTATCCAGAAGTTAGGTAATAATAAACGTGTCATTACATGAGTGTTTGGTTATTGTACTAATATTAAATACATTTTAAATGAAATGCGAACAGGTTGTGCCAAATGTTTAATGTTCAAGCTTTGCGGGCTTCATCGCTTGTGGAAGTGGTCTAATTTTAGATGCAACGTTATGACGCGTTAGTATATCCCCCATGCTAGCATACTCGCTTACTATATACTTAATAGTACATACTTTACCACCACCTGCGTAGTACGTACTTTTAGTATGTAGTATGCATATTGGGATTCAGCCGTGGTGAGGTTAAACAGTAGTGCTCAGGAGCGGGTTGCACCAGCTGGACATATATAGGTCATAACTGTATGTCAGACCTAAAATGCCCTTTACGTCGGACTTTATATTTATACCTGTTGCACCAGCCGGGCGTAAGCTCTCAATGAGCTACGCAGAGTAGCTAGCAGGCACAGCCAGGGCGCAGGGTGCTGATTTATATAAATTATTTAAAATGTATTGTTTTTCTGACTTTCTGATTGCATTAAGATTTAGCTGTAATTTCTTTGGCGAAAGACCGTTTTGTTCAATAAAAAATACAGGGCACATTTACGTTAGCAGCAAACTACATGGATTAGCTATCAATCAAATGCCTGGAAATAGCCAACGTGTTGTTTGTTAAAACGGTACTAACTACGTTAGAAACAAATCACTTTCAGCTGTGCGATCCATCCCAATACGTAAAACATTATGTGTTCCATCACTACAGTATTGACCATTAATGCTTGTTAAGACCGACGCTTCACTACCCTTCCTTATGCTAAATTGTGAATATATTTTCTGTTATCTTTCTCAAGTTAGGACGATGCTAGTTGTTTTGTCTAACTATATTTGGTTAAAACAGCAAATTACATGTATTTTTCATACCGTAGTGCACAGCACACACACGCACACATTCTTTGGCTTTGTAACTCAGAACAATTAGTAAACGGGTTTAGCTATTTACCTTTCTCTTGCAGGCACATCGAAGTTAGGGATCAATGTATTATTAGTGGAATTCATAATTACATGAAAATAATATGTTTTTAAGCCAATGAAATGCAAGTATTTTAATGGCAGTTTCTCTTTTCTTTTACACTTTATGGTTTATGGAACAAAACGGTTGCCAGGGGGCAACATTGGAACGTTTAAAACTTTCTTTGTCCATTTGATCTATTTGGATTAAGGAAAGAACACTGTCTAGCAACTATCACTAGTAATATTCTGATCTAACGGACACGCATTGCTTACGGTGGACTTATACGACTAGTCTTATTTTTATTTGGTGCAACAGCTGTAAATTCTACTCACAACATCGGATACGAGCAATTCGCTCCACCACCTAAGCCGCAAGCACGTCTTGGAATATCAAAAAATGTATGAATCTACTGCAATAATTCCTCTCTCAACCAGTAGAAAATGCTGGGAACACATAAGCATGGAAAAAATTATAAATACCGTGAAACCGGTAGAATTTTGAAAAATACCATTATATACATTTTTGGTCATACCGCCCAGCACTACCTCACAGGTAGGGGATGGTTCAAGATCGATCACAAACTTCCTCCAAGCATGTGTCGCCGAGCTTTGTGATTCTTATCAGGGCAGCTGACAGGGGGGGACAACCGGGAATGTTGTCTCGGGCCCAGTCCTGGGGGGGGCCCAAATTTTGTTTTTGCACAATCATTTTTTTTAGCAGGGGGTCCTAAATGTGGAGTTTGTCCCGGGCCCACAGATTCCTGTCGGCGGTCCTGAATCTTATCACTATGTTCATTCAACACAGATGTCTTAAGTCAATACATACAGCTCTGAACATGTTTTAGATCATCAACTTTATTTTCTTAAATCAAACCCATTGAAAACCTCTGCAATGTCATCAGAGGAAGATGGATGGTTAAAATTGCACTGCGATTCGATTTTAGTCTTGATCTGAAATCGAATCGCAGTGCGCCGTTGCACCAATTAACCTATTTGCCAACGTGTGGAATGACGAATGTTTAATGCCCAGACTGAATGTGCCTCCAACAGCGCTTTCATGTTCATACACTATTCTCTTCAGCAGCGCTCATTTCCCCAGTGCGCGTGACAGTAGAGACGCAGTAGACGAGGTGACAGACAAACATAACTTCGTTTGGAATAACGTCTGTATCAGCTACTGTATAAGCTAACTCCTGCGCCTGTTATAGAAAAAGAAAAATTCATCCAAAACAAACCAGTCTCTTAATGAGTGGTAAAACGGTAAAGAAATTAGTGTGAAGTGAGTCAAGAATAGAGACCACCTTGCCTGGTAAGGGTTCAGTCTCTTTGCTGACTGAATATACTCCAGGTTACGGTGATCAGTCCAGATGAGAAAAAGGTGTTTAGCCCCCTTAAGCCAGTGCCCCAATGCCTTCAGGGCATTGACAATAGCCAACAGCTCAAGATCGCTAACGTTGTAGTTGCGCTCAGCAGGTGTCAACTTCCGAGTATAGAACGCACAGGGACGGAGCTTCACAGAGGGTATGATATTTAAATTACGATTGATTTCAACCGTCTAATTTATCAACATCCGTTCATTCTTAAACTGGAATTATAGTGATACGAACATTTTGTAAATCACACGTGAGCCCCGTCGTAAGATGATTTCTGCATTCAGATGTATGGTGGTTTCTAGGCACGTTTGATAAATGAGGGCCAATACGTTTAGTTTTTTGAGAGATGATATTGTAAGTAATGTAGGCAATAAAATGTTGCTTTTCCGAAAATTAAAACCAAGCTATTTTATATTATTGCTCTTCAATTTAACAAAAGTATTTCTTATCTGATTAATCGATGATTGATCAATGAAATAATTGGTAGAGTACTCTACAATAATTTCAATCAAACACATCTTAACAGGGCAAGTTAAATGTTGACATCTTAACAGGGCAAGTTTCTTTGATATCACCTTCACAATTCTTGCATCCATTGAACTTGTGAGTTTATGGAGAGTTTGTGCTTGAATTTCTTTGCAAGATATCAGAATAGCCTCCCAGAGCTGCTATTTTGATGCGAATTGCCTCCCACCCTCAGATCTTTTGCAAAGGTTCTCAAAAATGTTGAGGTCAGGGGAGGATGGGGGCCACACTATGAGTTTCTCTCCTTTTATGCCAATATCAGCCAATGACACAGAGGTATATTTATTAAATAAATAAATATATATTAATATTTGCAGCATGATTTTGCTACGGAAGGCACGGTTCTTCTTTTTGTACCATGGAAGTAAGTGGTCAGTCAGATACTCTATATACTTTGCCGAGGTCATTTTCACACCTTCACCTTTCACACCCCCATGATTCTGGCCCAAAAATGACTCTGCCACCTTCTTGCTGACGTCGCAACCTTATTGGGACATGGTGGCCATCCACCAACCATCCACTACTTTATCCATCTGGACCATCCAGGGATACACAGCACTGATCAGTAAACAACACTGTTCGAAAATTAGTCTTCATGTATTTCTGGGTCCATTGCAACCCTTTCTGCTTGTGAGCATTGGTTAGGGGAGGCCGAATATTAGGTTTATGCGCAACTGCAAGTCTCTGGAGGATCCTACACCTTGAGGTGTTTTTTGGACTCCAGAGGCACCAGCAGCTTCAAATACCTGTTTGCTGCTTTGTAATGGAATTTTAGCAGCTGCTCTCGTAATCTGATGAATTTGTCTGGCATTAATCGTTCTCATTATGCCTTTATCTGCACGAACCCATCGATGCTCTGAATCAGCCACAAAACTCTTTACAGTACAATGATCACGCTTACGTTTTCATGAAATGTCTAATGCTTTCATACTTGTCTAAGTCATTGCACTATTTGACGCTTTTCCTTTTTCTTTCCCATATAGCTTGAAACCTGTAGCCTGCTTAATGATGTAAAACATCCTTCTTAAGTAGTTTTCCTTATTTCGAGTCACTTGGCAAACTAATTATCACAGGTGTCTGAGATTGATTTCAGTGATCCAAAGAGCCCGGATACACAATACCATCCATGAGTTGGATTAAAAACAAAATACTTAATACATATAACACTTAGGGCCCTATTTTACACCCAGCGCAATTGACTTTTTACACCAACACATGTATCATTCCTATCTTGCACCCGATGCATATGGGACTTTTCCCTCCAAAGTCGGTAAATTAGGGAATGAACTGGCGTTCGTTGGGCGGTTCAGCGAAAAGAAGAGGCGTGTTCCGGCGCAAACCCATTCAATCAACATACAAGTCATTTGCGATGCTAAAAGTAAAATCACCCATGTCTTCGCAAATTACCCTGGCTCAAGCCACAACTCATTTATGGCAAACTCTGCCTTATTTGATGGGAATCCCCGCTTTGGATGGGTGGTTGTGAAGGGGACAATGCTATCTGTTAAAGACATGGCTGAGGATGACACCATTTGATGCCAGCAACAGTGCGTGAAATGCTGTTTAGTCAAAAACATACACAAACACGCAGTGTAGCCTAATTGAACGAACATTAGGCACACTGAAAATGCGCGTCAGGAGTTTGGATAGGACAAGAGGCACTTAAGTGTAAAAATGTACACTACTCGCAGCATTCTTTGTGGCTTGTTGTGTTTTACACAACATGTCCATGAATTGGATGTGTTGATGACATGAATATTAGAGGACTTAAGGATGTCATGACATGCATGTGCCTTTCGCTTGTCACTTAACCCAAATGCCTTATAGCTTATTTGACAGAAGAGTGAGGCAAGCGAAGTAATCTCGCTCTAACGTTAGATTACATTGCAAAAAATATTATCATGCATTTATAACGTCATGTTTCAGTGAGCCCAAAACATTGGAAAGTATGTCCTGTGACATTTCTTTATTTACATTTTGTGAAAAGACAAATCATTAGCAATCCGCCATGTAACAAGGGCTCCTGCTCTTAAAGGGAATATGAGATGATGCTCTGATTGGTTTATTGCACGTTACGCCCAAATCACACCTATGACTAATGAAGCTACTTCAGACCTACCCATTTTAGATTTGCGTTGGGCGCAAGAGTCATTTATCCCACCGGTAAAATAGCAACAACGCCCGGGACCCTCCCACAATGTCACTTGTGTTTCGCGTTTGATATTTGCGTTTCAGATCGTTAAAATAGGGCCCTTAATGTCAATCTGCATAATAATTTGGAACGCATTGTATTACACAGTAAATATTGAACTGAAGTTTGACTTTTCAAAACTTAAATCGCAATTCAAAATCACAATCGCAATATCAAAATTGCAATTACATATTTACCATAAATTGTTGAGCCGAACTCTGCATGCCCGCTCGTATGGCACTCTACGTAGACGCCTCTACCTACATCGCAATTGGTCTGTCAATTCTAATACTGGTAGCAACATCATCTATCTCTGGTCTCACTCCTGTCCTCCTAGATACCCACCATATCGTTTTGTAAACCTTTGTATTCTTTGCCCCCTTCAATTTACAAACATCTCTACCCCTAGGTCCCCCAGCCCACCCTGTCGACCTACCAGTCTTGCACTCCTGAACACCTGTTCTATTAACAATAAAGCTCCTCTGCTCAATAAGCTAATATTGGACAAGAAATTGGACTTCCTCTTTCTAACCGAAACCTGGTAAAATAATTACTTTTTCATACTCAATGTAGCTACACCCCCTGCTTATAGTTACCTGTGCCACCCCCACCTCACTGATTGTGGTGGTGGCCTTGCGGTCTTGTAAAAATTAACATTTTCCTCATTTGCTCCCTAACCACTATTCTTGTATATCATCTTCCAAAAAGTAATGAAACATTTGCATCTGATTTAGCGGAGCTACTTACAATTGCTGTATTACTCTCACCCCGCCTACTCCTGCTGGGTGATATGAATATTCATGTTGACTCCAAACATATCTAAAATGTCACTGCTGTTCTGTACTGTTTTAATATCATTCAGCATGTCCATTTCCCCACCCACATCAAGGGGCAGACACTTGACCAAAACATCTGTTGGCCTCAACATCTCCAACTGTTCTCGCTGTCTGATCACAAGATTATACATTTTTATTTCTACTCAAACTTAACCCACAACACTTACAATCATCTCATCTCTTTATGTAATATCAAAACTGTTGAACCCCTCCAGCTCTCTGATGCCATCTGCTGTGTACTTTCCCTGGAACATGCCCCCAACAACCTTGGAGAGCTGGCTAACCAGTTTAACAGTTGTCTGTGTACCTCAACACTCTGGCACCAATCAGAGCTAAGCATGTTTCATTCATGCTCATCACACCTGAGCTCCATTCTCTGAAGCAGGTTAGCCGCTGCGTCGAACGCCTGACTAGAATGCTGAGGATCACCACTCATACTGATGCCTGAAAACATAGCATCTCCACATACAGTGATGCCCTCAGTGCTGCCAGGTCCTCCTACTCCACATACAGTGATGCCCTCAGTGCTGCCAGGTCCTCCTACT
>JACXGM010022634.1:0-16607 GCA_016801145.1 Umbra pygmaea | reverse complement strand
ATTTTGCATATGTCCCTTTTGAGTTACTGCCCTGTGTTCCAGTGTTAGGTTGTCTCCCTCTAGTGCCTCTGTCATGTATTGTAAGGTCTCCTGATTGTTTGTGGTTATGTCATTTAGATTACGTCATTGCTCCCAGGTGTGTTCCGTTAACCCTCATTTGTATTAGTATTTAGGTTGTGTATTTCTGTCATTTCCCTGTTGGTCAATGTTCTATGTTACGTGTTCCTGCGTCTTTGCAGTAGTGTTGTGGTAATATATTATATTCATTCTATTTCAGCCCCTCGCGGCAGTTTTACTTTGAGTATTTTCAGTAATAAACTATATTGTTTGGAAGAGCTTCGCGACTGCCTCTCTCTCTCTGCAACACTATGGAATATCGTGACAGCCATTACACAGCGAGGGAGAAGAACCACATGAAACAATCCACCTACACATTTTTTCTAACACAGTAATAAAGGTTTAGCTGGCTAATATGAGCTGTTATGCTGTAGGCCAGTGGTCCTCAAACCCTTCCATGGAGGGCCTAGTGTATGCTGGTTTTTGGTCTTTCCCTTCAATTAGAGCATAATTAGGACCTAGACTGCCAGGTGAGGGGAGATACTAACCAATTAGTGAGCTACTCCATCAGGCTTGTATGAGGTAAAAGTTAAAACCTTTATTAATAGCCTTCCAATTGTCCAAAATTCCACTTCTAATAAAGGAGAACTTCTCCTTTATTACCTAAAAGTTAGAAGCGTACAACTTCTGCTGCTGCTGCTTATTTTTTGGCTGCTTCTCTTTTAAGGTTGTGATGAAACGCGCTCTGTAGCGCTGTTATTTCGCTGAGGGCTACAGTAGAAACATGATGACAAAATACAGTGTTTTAGACCTCCATATAAGGGGGTGCCCGCGGTTAATGTAGATATAAATGGCTCATTCTAAGGTAATAAAAACATAACGGTTCATTATGTGAGGTCTTTACACACCACTGAAAACATAGTTATGGATCTTATATTGCATTTCTGTCAATAGATCCTCAGAACTATTACACATGGAACCTTTAAGTGACTAGCTCCATCACACACAAAGCAGCAACAGACTCAACCAACCGATAATGAAATTCGTTGTCAACAATTTTAATAATCAATTTTTATTAATTTCATCAATTCGTTGTTGCAGCCCTAGTTTCAAGCGATGTGACAAGGTATCCGCATTTGACTACCACAATGGGTAGCGCTACACATCGCCCAATCCTGAAATCCTGGGCATCGTTAGAATGACCACTGAGCCACGCGGAGGTACCTAAAAAACATGATCGATACTTTAAATTAATTTCAGTATAGTGTTTACATGATTCAACTCAGACACATGCAAAGCCTTTACCAAAAACATTGTCAAATTTATGCTAATCTGACAAGCAAGCAATGATAAATCATGGAAAAAGGTGTTTGGACATTTAGCCCTAGAGGTAGATTTTGAGTTGGCTTTATTTTTAGAGGGAACACAGGAACACACCCACAGAACACTGGAAATATTTTACATGTCAAAGCCAAAATCTACACGCGGGTGGTTGGTATTAATTTATGCCCTGCCCGATGTACACACACATAGTTGTGTGATCATACTTGACACCAGACATTCAAGGACAGGTACATACAAATAACAAGAGAAGAACAGAAAGTGTTATAGGTGAGGAACATGACAGCCGGGCCAGTGTTTTCACTGAGAACATAAACTGTATCAAAGGGGATATTAAAAATGTTGAACATGCAGAGTTAATGGCCAGTGTGAGCGGGAAAGAGCGGGCGAGGATGTTGTGGAGAGAGTGTGTATTGTAAACGAGTGGGCTCTTGGCAGTGGGATGTGCGTTAAGTACCAGAGGAGCTTTAACAGCAGCAGTTCCAGCACATTAACTGGCACTCTGATCACTTTCAAACAGGACCCTTGAACCTCGTCTCGTGCATACGCGGTGACCTATGGGAGCATTGGAGCGTGGTGGTTGCATGCACACTCAAGCATTGACGTGCACCGATTTAAAGCTGCACGCAAACACTTACACCCAGAGAGAGAGAGATACTCATCGAGCAGAGGGTGGAAGGAGAGGGAAACAGATAAGGGAACGCAGGAGCGAACAGAGACGTGAAGCACACGGCTTCCAGGCAGCAGGTGTTCTCTCCCTTGCAGTGACCTTCTCTAAGAGCTTTCAGTCGGAAAACCCCTCCCTTGCTCACTCTCTCCCTTCCATTTTGCTACCTAACTTCACTCACTGTTCTCTGCTCCTCCATTTTCACATTCAGTATCTCTACACCTCCGTCTCCCTTTCTCATTTCCGTCCTGCTGCCTCTGGAGACAGCATCCACACCTGTATCCTTCCATCTTTCCAGTTTTATTCCTTTATACCTCATTCTGTCTCCCTATTCATTTCCGTCTTTCTGGCCTCAGAAGACAATATCCACCTCTGTATCTTCCACACTCCCTCTCTCCAATGTTCTTACTTCAATCTTGTTCCATCTCAATTTATATTTTGTTTTTTTTGGTTTCTCTGACCAAGTTTCTCTCAAACATTGTTTTCTTAAAGCCTGTGTGGAGATTGGTGGCTTATTTCTTTGTCACGCTGGATGTCTTTTTAGGACTCACAGGAAAGGCGGGGGGTGTGCTGATGGCATAAAGGTGCTTTCAACAGGCACTCTAATGTGCATTTCATGTGGCAGTGTGTGGATGCGTGTGTGCTTGTGGTTAGGCTTATCAAGTGCTTTACCAGCATTGCTCTTGCATGTATCTCAGTTGTATTCGTTTGGTCGTATCTTTCTGTCTCTGGATCCAAAAGTTTTGTCTTATCTTCTCCTATGGATACAGACACATTTATTTCCATATCTGAAATCCCTCTACCCCTGAAGGTTCTCCCTCTCTTTTTTCTCTGTCTCTTTCTCTCCCACGCTGTTGCTCTGTGTCTTTGTCTTCCTCTAACTGTCCTTCTTGTTCTCCTTATCTATTCCTTTTTAAATGTTTCTCTCGCAGATTTTTTTCTCATCGTTCTCTGATCTCTATCTTAAGTTGTCGATAAGAGGGCAATAATGTCACTAGAGTAAGTAGTCAGGACAGAACTAATGTATATTCTTTCTCCACTTTTACGAAGTAAGTGTTGTATTCTGGTTCAGATGTTTTTTGAGAGTGATGGGCTTTTCATTTCTTGTGCATCTCACAGAGTAATATCTGTACATCTCCCTCAGATAAAGCAAGAAGAGAGAGCAAATAGAGGTTTTTAGTTTTGAGTGGGCTGAGAGTGAGGGTAAATTACAGAGTGGACCATGTGTATTACCAGGAAAAGCACTCCAGATAAACAGGAACATATACACACTATATTTATCTGGAAAGTAATTACACTGCTACACACTAAAGCAAAGACTAACTATTGTCACGTCCTGTTAAAAAAACTGCTTTATTGTATAATGAAGAACATGAAAGAAACAAGAGAACACAAATTTAATTGAGAATGAAAAATACAGATTTTGATAGATATACAGGCATTGGACAAAATAATGGAAACAACAGATGGAAAAGCACTTTATTGAAGTAACAAAATCATGATTACAAATGCAGCAGCAGAGGTCGCATTAGGTTGATTGCCAATTACCAGTACATATTTCCCAGCTATAAAAAAGGTCTGACAATTAGAACTTTGATATTTCCGTATTAAAAGCAACTTACAGAGTTCCAAATTGGCCAAATAGTAATTAACCAGACAAGATGACTACAATTGTTAGTTGCAACATCCTGGAAGGACTTTCGGCTAATTGTCCTGCTCACAGCTAGAACTACAGTGTTCACCTTGGTGGTTGGGGGACACCAGGCAGATGCCCTAACCACTAGGCCGCCAGTCCTCCTTGTTGAGTTGCAGTTACATCTGTCACAAAAAATACTTATTTTATTGCTATATGTCAAAGGGAATAAACTCAAAAATCATGACCTCATACGTTGAATATTAAAAAATTGCATCAGCAAAGAAGAATAGTGGTTGTAATTCAAAGTGACGGGAAAAAATGGACTCTAAAACACATCCCCAAGCCAATGTTTTCTCATCATGTTTTTTTTTCCTCTTGTGGTAATTCACCAATAACACAGAAGATACCATTGTATTGCTTGCCTCTTTTAGCCTGCTCCCTCTTTTTCATAAATTGAGGCCACATCCGTGTCAATGCTTACCCCCACTCTGTGCCAGTGCAGCTCATTCCCTCGTTCCCAGTTGTTTCCAGGCAAGCAGGCAGGGGTTCCTGAATGTCCCTCCTATGAGACCTTCTCACCAGCCGTGGTCGGTGGATGTTAATTGGTGACGCCGGGCTCGCATTACGTTCAGGACCGGAGTGAATGGATCTTAATTGGGGATGCCGGGCTCGCATTACATTCGCGAACAGAGTGAATGGAACGGTGTGTAGCGCATCAAACCCATTGCGTGATACCGTTCCGTTTCCCCCAGTCCGCACAGTAATGCGAGCCCGGCGTCCACAATTAAGATCCATTGACCACGGCTGCTTCTCATGGGCCTGCTGACCTGCACTGGCAGGCCTTGTTAAGGGCCAAACCCATGAACCCTTGCAGGTTATTCAGGTTGAACAGCCAGTGATCGCTGAGATATCCCAGCCTTATCCTTTAGCCCAGGACCATGTCCCCATGTGCCTCCTGCTCCCACACGGGGTGCCAATCCAGCTCCTGGTCCTGTCATTGCATCAGCACCAATGCCTGTGCGTTGGACCTACCATTTGGCTACTCATCTGCATGTGGCAATGATCCCTGAACTGCTGAGTGTGTTGTCTCTTCCAGTCATTTGTCCTTTTCGTTCACTGGTAATATACAATGGCTGGACCCACTCGCGTGGGAGGGAAGCTCTGCAAGTGTTCTTATGCCCTGATATACCTCATTCTGTAGTGCTGGACCCCACTCACCCCGTTACCTACCTGATTTCAACAGTAGGCTGCAGTCTGGTCCAGGGTCAGTGTTCGCTGAGTTTCGCTGGACCTGGATTCTTAAACGGCACAAATGGCAGTGCCTTGACTGTCAGTGTAGGAATGAAAAACCTTATTTTCCCAAGATGGCTGACATGCCTGAGACATTCCTCCGCATCCTACAGGCATGGAATGTTTTCTGGACCCTTTATGCTGAAAATAGGTTGTCGGCACGAGAAGCACTTAGGATTAACTTTAATTTCCTGACAACATCCTATGTGCACCAGGATTTACTGAATAATAGACAGTCAATGTTCCTTGATGGCTCTAAGTCCGTTCACACCTGAGAGAAGAAAGTCCCTCTCCTCTTTGACAAGGGAACTAACTTTAGGGAGGGGTTTAAAGGAGTTATCAGAATCCTTCGCTGCTCCGGCACAAGCTTTCCTGGAGTGAGCATAGCATCTTGTTCTGTTTCAACCTGTCTCATTCGCCTCACTTCAGTTAATACTGACAACAGAAGATATGGTTAGTAATGTTCTGTTTACGGGGGGTACTGAGGGAACTGTGTCTGAGGAAGGTTGAGAGCATATTGAACGCAGAGCCATTCAGATATGCCTAAGATTCTGCCGATGGATCAGCGGAATGAATCTCTTCTGTAAGCTGTGAAGGCGGACAGTGACATTTATGGGTGGGAGGGGCAAGGAATATCTACTGTACCATCTTGCAGGTATGCCAGAAATGGTATGACCTCTTTGGCAACCTACTGGGTGTGTTTGGGACAAATATTGAGATCCTTGACGCCAAGCTCCTCCAGGCTCTTTAGCCTGCTGGACATGGCTAGTGGGTCTGAATTGCCGTTGGCCAGTTAAGGTATCAGAAGACAAGCTTCACACATGACCATTAAAGCTTAATGTGAAATGTGTTGGTTCATCTAGGCCCAGTTTATCTTTTGTAAGAATTGGCTGTGAGAAAACAAAATCAATATTTTACAATGAACAACTTAGTCTCCAATCCAATAGAAAAGCTGTGATGTGAATTGAAGGGGGCAAGCCACAAGCTCCAACATAAGACTATGGCTGTTTCTCAAAACCAAGAATGTGAAGAAAAAAACTTGTGTACTTGGGGAGACACTCTTGCTAGTTGTTCTTGGAAGAATGAACTCACAAGGTGACGAGCACACAGAACGCTGCTGACAGTTTGAGACTATGTGTTCTTGCTGGTATTGCACAATAATACCCCCACACTCAGGATGGCAATATGCTATTTTAGTGTTTGTCTCTGACTATGTATGTACATTATCTTATAAAGTTGACTTAAATCAGCAAATGTGATCAAGTAGATAGAAATGTTAAGGTATAAAACAGTTTTGGCTCGCTAGCTAACTTACACCCGCATGAGCTTATGCTTATGGAAATTCTCACTTGCGAAAACGTTTGAGCCCAATTTTCAATTCGCCAAAAATTTAAAATGCCAATATTTGAAATCTACACAGTTGATTTCTCGCATCAAATGTTCTAAAAAGTGAATATAGTGTGGAAATAGCATTTGAAATAGTAGAAAAACGACTTTCTGTATCGACCTGCCTCTCTTTTCCCCGGTCCTTCCTCGAATGCCGAAATGAATGCTGGGATATTTCTGCCGTCAAGTTCAATATGGTCCAACTGCGTCCTGTAGCCACTCACGCCACGCCCTCGCTCACGCCACACCCCCCGCTCACGCCAAGCCCCTTGTCTAATTTTTTGTAGCTAGTGCTAATGATTACATCTGCTTGTTTGTCTAAATACATCCATCGTTTATTT
The DNA here is from genome assembly GCA_016801145.1 of Umbra pygmaea. Taxonomy (NCBI): domain Eukaryota; kingdom Metazoa; phylum Chordata; class Actinopteri; order Esociformes; family Umbridae; genus Umbra; species Umbra pygmaea. Next base: position 9,889 of record JACXGM010022634.1, on the reverse strand, counting down.
AGATAAGCATGTAAACGATAAGGAACAACGAAAACACAACCGATGCATCCTTGGTAAAATGGGTGTGTCAAGAACACTTCCGGGATCTTTAACCGTTCTTGCCAAAATGCAAACTTGTGTATTAAGACAGTACTTGGGCCACAAAAGATGACGTTTCACAAGAACACAAGTACAGACAAGAACACAAATTGAGAAAGACCCAAAACCTATGTTGAAATGTGCTGCATGGAAGAGTGGTCCAAGTTCCCTCCAGAAGTGTGTCCCAACCTTGTTTGACTTTATAGGTAGAGGCTGCTCACTCTAGGGAAGGCTTCAGCAAATGTTGATTGTAAGGGTACCAATAACTTTGAAACTTACTGTATGTTTTGGAAGATATTGTGTTGAAAAGTACATTCCCCCCTCGAATAGTAAATATAATACTATTCATGAATGCAATAAGAAGTTTATTGCATTAACTTTTACTGAATGTCAGGGGGGTTGCGTGTAATTCTAGGCCCCGTAAAAAAAACGATATGTCTGGGCCCCCCCGAAAAATAGATGACATCTATATTATTTATATCATATTATTATCATGATCAGAATGGTACCTGCAATCCTCTTGTCTTCTAATTACCACATTTAATCACTAAGATAGCAGACCCAAACATTGATGCTGCCACCACCATGTTTGACAGTGGGGATGGTGAGTTCAGGGTGATGAGCTGTGTTGCTTTTACGCCAAACATAACGTTTTGCATTGTTGCCAAAAAGTTTGATTTTGGTTTCATCTGACCAGAGCACCTTCTTCCACTTGTTTGGTGTGTCTCCCAGGTGGCTTGTGGCAAACTTTAAACGACACTTTTTATGGATATCTTTCAGAAATGGCTTTCTTCTTGCCACTCTTCCATAAAGGCCAGATTTGTGCAGTATGTGACTGATTTTTGTCCTATGGACAGACTCGCCCACCTCAGCTGTAGATCTCTGCAGTTCATCCAGAGTGATACACACAGGTGGATTCTATTTATCATCATTAGTCATTTAGGTCAACATTGGATCATTCAGAGATCCTCACTGAACTTCTGGAGAGAGCTTGCTGCACTGAAAGTAAAGGGGCTGAATAATTTTGCTCGCCCAATTTTTCAGTTTTTTATTTGTTAAAAAAGTTTGAAATATCCAATAAATTTTGTTCCACTTCATGATTGTGTCCCACTTGTTGTTGCTTCTTCACAAAAAATTACAGTTTCATATCCTTATGTAAGAAGCCTGAAATGTGGCAAAAGGTCGAAATGTTCAAGGGGGCCAAATACTTTCGCAAGGCACTGTATATTTATATAGGGAACTGCTTCTGAAATGTACAGATATCACACGATAAAGTGGTGCTTTTCGTACCGCGGCACCAATCAGTGCATTTAGTTGCCAATAAATGGTCTATCCTCGTTGCTGGGTGGTGCTAGACTACCTAAAAAAGAAACAGGAGATTGCAGTTCTAATGCATCCTAGAGATACATTTTTTGGGGACATATAGACTGGTATTAAACCAATGTAATTGTATTATTATACAGAGTAGAATACCGTTCTTAATTTAAATAACGGCTTGTTTTAAAACGCTTAAGGAAAGCAAATAAATATCATTGACTACTGTGTTGGCATTCTCCAATCAGAATGTGTCCCTGAATCCTTGAAAATGTTAACTATTTACACAGTAGCTATATCAAAGTACAGTTTTACTTTGCAGTACAAAAATGGGTAAAGAACAATGTTTTTAAATCGTCATACAATGCTGTAACTTATTAAAGCCGCTCACTCAAATTATAACTTTTTTTTCGAAGTCCCAACAGGACAGTGGTGTAGCGGGCTAGATCGGTTGCGGTTACAGTGACATTTTTCAGTGTAGGGACTTGTAAGTTCTAGACCAACTCAGGATCATGTCCTTTAATTCTCAGCTTGTTTATAGAGAATGCATTCAAATTGTTTTTTTATTAATTATGATAACTAGTTAGTTATAAACTACCATTACCTGGTCATTGGGTTTTATTTAATCACCGTATTTAAGATTATTTGAATTCAGCAACTATATATATATCTGTCACCCTTTGTGCTGACCAGACCAGAGCTGACCAGACCAGACTGAGATCATGAAGAAGTTGGCAGAGAAATGTCCACATCATTTTTGTAGAAAGGTGACACTTTTAATCTCCCCTCGGCCAGAACATGCTCTTATGGCCAATTAGCTAGTCATTGTGTTACAAAAACTCCAACCCCTCACGTGCTGATTACATGAAACTATTCCCAATCAAAAAAACTTGTTGTTCAACGTGTTACTGTGGCTCAAAAGCAAGTTTAGTAAAGTCTAGGGATGGGCCAATACCAATTTTTATGGAACAAGTACAGAGTATTTCATTTTGGGTACTTGCCAATACGAGTACTGATACAAGTAATTTTATTAACTATGCCAAATGTCACATTTATCAAGCTAATCTGCTATTTCTTAGATGTTGATCAGCCAAGTAAAAATATATACAAAAGTAAATATTCCTACATATCCAGAAGAATATCATTTGCATTACAGGTCAAGAATGTGTGATATTTATTACACATGTCAATAGTTTATGTCTCTTTCCCTAATTAGATAAAATGAGAGAAACACTTTTGTGAAAGCGAATGCAAAAGCAGCATGTTTGTGTTCGCATTTGCACTAAATGGTAAAAAAAAAATATATATATATATAGATATAGGTCTAGAATTTTCAACTCCCTATAATATTGAACAAAATTTAAATAGGCTACATCGTACACAGAACAATGATCATTTGTACGTATGAACTAACAAACTATCGGTTGTATCCTATGCTTTCACTGAAGAAAGAAAGCACAACTGTATTGTCCATTTTCCGCTAGCAATTCAATTGTTATAAACTTTAGAGACAAATCTTTCTTTATATTCCAGTTTCTGCTGTCAAGGAAGATGAATGTCAGCCATGATTTTGGCTCATTCCAGGGCGTTCCTCCTGCCGTGTTCTACAGTACACTGGCGTTCTGTCCGGGCCGTTCCTCCTGCCGTATTCTACAGTACATGCGCGTTCCTCCTCCCTAATTTAGCCTACTAAATTAGCTCTTGGTCAAAGTGCTTTGTTGTTGATGATGTTTGTGTTGCTGGAATATCTGTGAGAGGGAGGAAATAAAATAAACAATTGTTTATTAGACATTAATAAATAGCAATTTTATAAGATCAGTAGGTCTCAACTCCCAGCCTAAGACTCCCAAATTTCTATTATATCTGGTATTTAATCCTATTCTTCTGGTATACCAAGTCTAAATCAGTTCCTGATTACAGGGGCTGAAAGGAATGGACACAATCTCCTGAGGCCACTGCATATTGTAATGTTGAACATCTCACTTCATGTATTGTAATATATACTCTATAGTGCACTACAGGTATTGTAATATTCCGTACAGTGCACTACAAGTATTGTAATGTTTTCTATACAGTGCATTACAGCTTTTGTAATATATACAACTAAGGTAATGGAGAAAAATATTGTCAAGTTTGTCAGTACTGTACGTCTTTGCTATCAATGTTGCCGATCTTGAAGGAATATTTTCACGTACATGTTCATATGCATTCCTAGTAAGTTTCATTTGCCTACAGTCTATAAATATTATAATTGCTGTAGTATATTACATTCTAGATACAGCTCGTCTGTTAAAACATTGAACAGTCGCCACAAATTAACGTTCACCCGGGACCGAAATGAAATCAAGCTGACCAAAAGGATTAGTTATTGACCATGCAACTGTACCTGAAATGAGCCCTTTAGAAAAGCGAAGCTGCATCATCCAGTGAAAATAATTAAATGTTTTTATACAAAAATATGTAATCAGTTCTAGGGGGGCAAAGGGGGTGCAAAGCTCATTCTTGTTAGAATTACAGTTCTTGTTGGAAACGAGATGTGACGCTTCCATCATGTTTCCGTCATGTTTCACAATAGAATTGGAACGAAATGGAATGGAATAAATATGTAATAATATAATTTATATATATAGGCTATAAAATGTATATTTATCAGATGACTATATGAGATAATCCTGCTATGATATTTCATTTTTATCATTATAAATAACAAAACACAACTGTTTCAAAATCGAACGTACATGCCAAGCTATACTACAAAACACAGGGTTGCATAGCTAATACAGTTGAAAGCTTCATATAAAATCACAAACACCCGGTGTTCTTTGTGAACATTTATTTTGCCAAATTTATACACTTGTCATTTTTATTCATACTCCGGTGCACGGGGGTATGCGGTTTGTAAAAACACCTGTATATCCGCGAAAATACAGTAGTTAATAAAAACAATAGATTTTATTGATAGTGCAGTCTGGACTGCTATTTGAAGGGAGAGTAAGTGTTACCTGATAATTTAACCAATGAAGGTGTCACGGTGTTGAAAGCAAGTGACCAATCATAGGAGGACAATTGTCTCCCTTGGTTTCCGCCCCCAAATGTCAAAAGTCAGTTTCTTCCACGCGCGTAGAAATCAACTCCGCGCGCGTAGAAATGAACTTCGAGCGCAGAATTTACCTGCGAGAGCTTATGCCCTCCAGCACTCGTAAATCAGACACTCGCAGGCGTGTTTTGGCTGCTATTTGTGCGTGCTGTTTAATTTTATACGCGCAGGTGCCATTCTTTCCCTCTCCCTATGTTTTGTTTCATGCTCGCACCTGCTTGTTTACACCCAAATTTTGAATTTGTGCACAAAGAGTAATATCTGCGCCAGTGAAATTATATAATTTGCTTGTGGAGGTATGTTTTTTGCGCTCGCGAGTTTTGACATAAATCTGATGCCATACATATCCACCATTCCAAGCTTCAGCGACAGCGGTGCTGAATGTACTGAAAGGTGTCAATACTTTGTGAGTATGCTATAACTCAGAGATTAGGTGATCTTTTGAAGTCAATAATGATTTTGAGATGTGTTAGTAAATGTGGAGGTCATGCATCTTTCTTGGTGTCATATGGATGCAGTGGTGTTTGTGTGTGATCCGGAAAAGATTGCACAGCGCTACACTGTTTCTACATTTTGTTATGTTACCCCCTTATTCCGAAATGGATTAAACTGATTATTTCCCTCAAGATTCTACAAATTATACCCCATAATAACAATGTGGAAGAAGTGTGTTTGAAATCTTACCAAATATATATTTAAAAAAAAACACATGCACATAAGTATTCACAGCCTTTGCCATGACACTCAAAATTGAGCTCAGGTGCATCCTGTTTCCACTGATCCTCCTTGACATGTTTCCACAACCTGATTGGAGTCAACCTGTGGTAAATTCAGTTCATTGGACATGATTTGGAAATGCACACACCTGTCTATGTATATAAGTCCTACAGTTAGCAATGCATGTCAGATCACAAACCAATACATGAAATCCAAGGAATTGACTGTAGTCCGTCAAGACAGGATTGTATCGAGGCACAGATCTGGGGAAAGGCTACATAAACATATCTGCAGCATTGAAGGTCCCAATGACCACAATGGCCTCTGTCATCCATGAATGGAAGAAGTTTGGAACCACCAGGACTCTTCCTAGAGCTGGCTGCCAACTGAGTGATCAGGGGAGGAGGGCTTTAGTCAGGGAGGAGACCAAGAACCAGATGGTCACTCTAAAGCTGGATTCACACCAGGTCAGGCAAACTGGTTGCATTGCGGTGGAAGTCCATTCATTTCAATAGGAAGCAATGCACACCACTGCGGCTAATCTACTGGAACCGGCAAAATGTGGATGCAGTGCAGCGGTTGTGTCGCAGGAGTTGAAATAATCCAACTTTTGCGCTGCTTCGCCGTACGGTTCCAGAACTGGAAGTTGATTTACCTCCGAGAAAGAGCTAATATGTCGCTTTCATCTATGGGTGTGTGAGATTGCAAGTCAAGCTTTGACAGCTCAGTAGATAGTTTTCGTATTGTCAATTAATACTAAACTGAAAACAGCTCCTGTCAGTCGCCTTGCTGGAGATGGACAGTTGTATGCAATGTTGCCCACCATCTCGTAGATGCGGAAGATTGATTAAGATGTTGATTGCAGTGTACAAGTGTGTCTACATTACGATGCCGTACAGGGATTTTTTGCCGTTTCTCGTGTGAATCCAGCTTAACAGAGCTCCAGCGTTTCTCTGTGGAGAGGAGAGAATCTTCCAGAAAAACAACCATCTCTGCAGCACTTCACCAATCAGGCCTGTAGGGTAGAGTGGCCAAATGGAAGCCACTCCTCAGTCAAAGACACATGAGATTCAGATATACAAGGTGCCGATCTTCAGACTAAAATATGGAAGTATATGTACAATTAGTGCAATTGAAGTCTGAATTAGAGCGGAAGATCATTTGGTATGTAAAGTGGAAAGGCAAATACAATGGAGTAATTAACATTTAAGCAATAGCAACAAATATGTTACTGTGCAGATCAGTGCAAGCATCAAGGTATGCGTTCACCTTGAGAATGAAATGGGCAGAGGTAGTGTGCATGTGAGGGGGGGGTCAGCATGTGCACTGATCAGACAGAAGCTCTGATACTCATGATTTATAGGAGGTGAGGTGAGGGAGATGGTGTTCACAAGTCTTTTGTAGTTCATTCCTCTCATATGTTGCTGCGAACTGGAAGGAGTTTCGTCCAAAGGATGTATGGGCTTTTGGGGGTGACTAGGGAGATATACCTGCTTGAGCGCAGGTTACAGGTGGGCAAGGCAATGGTGAGAAGAGAATTTGGGTACAGAGGGGTCTGACGTAGAAGTGACATGTATATGAGGTGATATCAGTGGGTCAGGGGTCGAGTGTGTATTGAGGGCCAACCCACTAATTCGTATACAAAGCTTGCATACCAAAGTTAAGAAAGTGTTTATAGGAGAAAGTATGAGGTCGGATCATCATATAATTTGCATTTATATTACTTTTATAGAATTTCCTTGTGGGTGAGGATATTGGAATTTGAATCAAAGCTTATTGGAGGATAAATTATTTTTAATTTAGGACTAAGGAATATATAACATACTTTTTCAAACATAACATACTGTAGACTACATCTAACATTTTCAGGAGGGAGATAGAGGCAGTTCTGTAAATGACCACTGAAATGTAGGATTGGTAGCATTGTCATTTTTACCAGGGTCTGTTAGGCTGTGTACTGTAGGTGAAGGAGGCCACTAAATATACCTTCTCAGCGCATTTGGTAATTCGCGTTTGGTAATTCCCAACTCGGTAAACGTAATTTGCCCAAAACCCTTTGGTTATGTCACTGCATTTTAAATAAAATACATCTAGATAAGTTTGTTTGACTTCTTGATATTAATTTGTCCCATTTTATTCTCCTATTGACTCGATTCAAAGATTGACTCGCTTCAAAACTAACATTTTGTATTTTCAAAATGTGAAGGAGCTTAAAGGAGAATTCCGGGCAATTTCAAAATGTAGCTCTGTTGTTTGCATATCTGAAGAGCTGTCAGTAGCGTTAATAACTCAACCAATCTGTATTGCCAAAACCTTGTTTACCTTTTGTTCCAGTACACAACCATTAAGCATTTATGGGGCAAGTTTTAACATGTGCTTTGAGCCTCTAAACATGTTCGAAATGTCATTATTAGTCCATATCCATGTGCAGAGATTCCTTATAGTGAACACAGCAAATTTAAATACAGACTATAAAGAAGCTTAAATATGGGATATTCTATTGTTCCCTCACTGGGTCTGGAACAAACCTGGATCTGCACTCAGCCACCACTGCCTTTGGCTATTTGAATAGTTATTATGTTGACTGCTGTCATTTGGCTAACCAAAAATCTTCATCCAATATTCCATGACCTTCACAGCCCTGTCTTTGTGTGTGTGTGTGTGTTTAAATGCAGACAGTTGTTGTTGGTGCCCACAGGCTGGTGTTGATAATGAGACAAACAAATGAAAAGCACCAGGTCACTGACAACATTAAACTCTATTAATTGCATAAGAAAATGTATGTGGGCGCAAGGACACACAAACATATGCTGTATACACATACACATTACACACAAACACATGCACACAAACACACAGCTACAGGAAGGTGCCTAGACAGGAATTTGTGTTTAAAAGCTTTGACTCTGTGGAGGTGAGTTGGCTCTGTGGAGGTGCCCATAGAGGTGAGTTGGCTTTGTGGAGGTGGCCATAGAGGTGAGTTGGCTTTGTGGAGGTGCCCATAGAGGTGAGTTGTCTATAAGGACCCAGAGTTGAACCTGCTTTTTTAAGTATTTTTCTGCTACAGAGATATTTCAGTGTGTTAATTCAATTGTTGTGAAGTGTTGCATAATACACAAGGTTGGCCAATGATGAAACACTGTGCAGTCAGCACGTCCATTCAATAATCAAAGCACACGACATTAGCAACACCCCCGAACACACAGTAAAACACTTAACTGGTAATTGAACACCAATGAGTCACATCTGTAGCACTATAAACAGAACTCAGGTACAGTATGAGCACCTGTCATGAGACAATCGAGAAAATGGAAGCCGATGGGAAGGAGAAGACAAGGAAGAGACAGGAAGAGGGAGAGGAGAACGAGGAAGAGACGGGGAAGAGGGAGAGGAGAACGAGGAAGAGACGGGGGAAGAGGGAGAGGAGTAAAGGGGAATAGATGAGGGAAGAGGTAGAGAAGAACAAGAAAAGAGACTCTGGTGAAAACCAGACATCGGGGCCGAAACATCATTGGCCAAAGAGCCATTGTGAACGTCCCCGGGCAGTATGAGGGCAACATCACCATGTGTGCCGCTATTAGTGGTCAGGTGGTCCTCCATCACCATGCCACCCTGGGTCCCTACAACACTGCACACATACTGATATTTCTGCATGCACTATATGCCGTGGTCACACATGACGGACCAGGGCAGCCAATGTCTGTTGTCATCTGGAATAATGTCAGTTTCCACCGGGCTGCTCTGGTCCGGGACTTGTTCGCCAACCCCAACCATTTCATGGTGCTGTACCTGCCCCCATATTCCCGGTTCCTCAATCCGATCGAGGAATTCTTTTCGGCATGGCGGTGGAAGGTCTATGACCGCCTGAGTCTTGGTTGCGGGAATAAAAACGGTTTACAAACTACAAACGATAGCAGTGTCTTGAATACAGTTGACCAGTTTGTTGTGTCTACTTTGTTTATTGTGCATGTGTGTTTCCTATCGATCTGAAGAGGGCATTTTGATGTCAGAGTGTTAAGTTTTGATTGCAGAATTTCTTTTTGACATGGCAGTTAGATGTTAATCTCCAAGTGTTGTGTCAAGAATTCTTGTGTGTTAAGTTTTGACACAATGAGCCAAATTTTGCATTTTGTGTGTTAACAATTGGGAAAGACTAATAACAGTTACTCTTGGGCATGTCTATTTTGGCAGAAATCTTTTTTTCCCTTTACATTGAAGGGTTCTAATGCTTTTGAAATTTTGTTTCAGTTCCTGAACACTTACAGGTCTTCTCATTTTTTATCCATGACTTAAACCCTTTATTGATTTATTTTATATCCGTCTGTTTCAATTCTTTCTTCCACTCTTCCTCCTGCGTTCTGCACTGATATGTTTTGTTTCTCTCCATCATTCTGTGCAGCATTTCCGTATGAATCTGGATAAGTTATTTGCCAAAGGCATTGGAATGCTGGACGTTGGTCTCACTGAAGCCTTTGAGGTCCTCAATGATGTGAGTACCTGCCACCCCCACACACAGACACCACATCACACGCACACACCACACAGACATCACACACACCACACACACATCACACACATCACACACACAACACTCACACACACATCACACACCACACACACACCACACACACACACCACACACACACACCACACACACCACACACACCACACACATCACACACA
>JACXGM010022632.1:0-16608 GCA_016801145.1 Umbra pygmaea | reverse complement strand
CTGTCCCTAAAAGAAAGAGACCTCTCCATAGAAGTAAATTATTAATCACTCTTTTAGGTGAATATTAGTTTGAAGCCATTCGGTATACTGTGCAATGAATTCATAATATAAGTTGATTTCATAATATTACCATTATCCTTTTGTACAACCTCACAGCCCTCCCCCATACAGCTCCAGTTAAAAATAAAACAAAAAAAAAATAAAACATAGGCCTATAGTATAAGTGTAAGCAGACACCACACTCATATCATGGCATTCACAAAAACACTTTCACCAGTACCTAACACATACCATACACCTTTGCTCCCACAATATAATCAATTTGTATATTACCCTTTAAACATTTTTGAATTAATAAATAACGAAAGTTATCGTCCATACCTAATTTAACAATTGTTTACCCATCTTGCAAATCCTTTACATCCCTTCATTGTGACAACCTGTTTTGCATATTTGTGTTGTTGTAAGAAATTCTATTCAAGGGGTTGAAAAATTTTCAGACTGGTGAAGTCATTATGAGTCGTATTTTAATTTGGATTTGGGGAAACTACTTGATGTATTCAATGTGTTGAGCTATTTCAATTGGTTTTGTTTGATTTGTTCAATGCAAACAGCTGAAAGTCTGTAAACGTTTTCAATTAACCTGATTTGCAATGGCAGTTGAATAACGTTGATTTCAGTTGTATGTCTGAGAGCAATGTAATGAAGGTTTTACAGCTTGGCAATGAAGAATACAAGAAAACAGCATCTCTGGAATGAGGTTGGACATGCATTTTAATTTGAGATTAGCCTGCCTGTATATATATTTTGGGGTGCCCACCCAAACTGCAAATCCTGGCTACCTGCCTCTACCTGACAGATTTTTTTCTCCAGGTGATGATTGAGAATGCTATTATATTTTTGTGGTGAACTCTTTAATGTTCTATTGTATTTATGGAATATCTTGTGTAGACTTTTAAAAATGAATTAAATCTGACAAGTATCGAACTGGAAATACACACATGCACGCAAACACTGACAAATACAGACAAACAAAAACACCCCACAGAGCCTTGACAGCAATAGCCCAAGGGAAGCATTGCATTAGTTCGGTATTACAGACAAAGACTTGTTTACCAGTACCCACTCAATGATCACATCCCAAATACCACCTTCACGCAATAGTATGGCATTTGGGATACAACCACTGGCTTACTGAGGAGACCATTAATTCTCAGCATACAATCAAGAATGATTTTACCTCCTTCAGCACACTTAAATCCACTGGGCTTCCTCTGAACATTAGACCACCCACGCAGGCATACACAGACACTCACAGACCTAATTCTGACTTGAAATTTAGTTTGTGGTTAAATTAAAAGGGAACCTGTTCATCCAATTTGTAATTGACATTTCAGATTTACACAAGGTAGTTTGGACTTTAACTACAGTACTTTATCAAAGTAACTTGAGTTAAATACATTGAGTTTCAAAGGGCAGCTTTTGTGTATCCCTAAATAATTGGTAGCTTAATAAACTATTTTCAAAGTACGTCGCTTCCCTAACAGGGGCTACATATTGTTTTCAGGGTCAACAAATGCTTGTGCATCGCTCTCCTAACAATATAGTAGATTAAATAAGAATGATAATAATAGTTGTTATATTAAAGCTGTTATGTAAAACAAGTAAAAAATGTGTTCAACACCAGAGCTACTAAATCATGTGCTTAGCTCCATCTGACAGTAGATGCATGTGAAAAAAATCCATATCTGTTTAATCTATACATCAAATGCAGAGTCGAATGTCATCTATCACTGTCTGATCTGAGTCAGTGTCTGGCGCTGTAGAGGTGACAAAATTGACATCATCCCAGACCTGTATGTCCATTATGGCTTGACTAATCCGAACATCATTTCCAGCAGTATCCCCCATGACAGCCTGTGGAAGGCTTGAATTTGTCAATTTCTCTGCGTGTAGCCATTTGTTAATGTAAAGAATTTTAGATTTCCCTTTAAAGCATTGCAAAGTTTGCTTAACCTGCAGAAGATATTAGTAAATGTACAGTATCTGTTATTTGCTGTTTCAGCAAATATTGCTGTAACATAAGCAGTATCAATACAGAATAATAACATGACTACATTATTCTCTGGTTAGATGAGCAATTAAAAAGACATGTACATTACATACAGTAATTTAATTCACTTTTTATCGACACCTTGATGAGCAGCCCCTCCCCTTGTTGAGCACTTTATCACTACACCATCAGTACAACTCAAGGAAAGTTACAAAAAAAGCCAACGTTTAATTGTATTCCAAATCCAAAAGTATTGTTTTATTTGATCAAATCAATTATATGGACTCAGAATATTGAATGAAATGACTTTCACTATAAATGATACTATCCTTGAGAGGGAAGAACAGCAATAAAACATAAATCCATAAAGAAAATCTGTAATATTTTACGACGGTTGTGTTTTAACCATTAATTGTACAATAAGGAGCACAGATTTTTTTTTTAGAATTAGGAATCTGCCAAATTAGTAGGGTTACAGTCCTGAAAGAAAGGCAAGGTGCTCTCAAGGATGTATTGTTCCCATGTTACCACCCTCTGTAGAGCCATGAAATCCTATTAGATCCAGCGAGCTTGCAGAGCTACACTGCTGTGTGGTTGGCGATATGGCAGAATGCTTTGAGCCGCCAACTCTGGCTCAGACGATCACAGGTTTAATCCCAATTCTAGATACTTTCTTCATTGCTTATAGTACATTTGTGTATGGGATAATCAAGATTCTTGGTTTCAGAGCCTGAATCAGAGCCTAAATATGTGACTAAATATGTGATCTCTCTGGCGTAGCAATGTTGTTCACCGGAAACACATGCACATCACACAATGCTATTCAGCTTTTCAAATGAGGCTACAAAATTATACAAAGATCCCAAATGACTATGGCAAAATATTTACTTTCTGTGAATGTTCACCGCCACTGAAAAAACTCCCGACATCAGCATGTTTGCATACTGAATTATTTAGCATTTCAAATTCTACTCGAAAAGTAAACATTTCATTTAGATAAGCAGGCCCTGGGCTATTAATCGGGAAATATGACTGTCGCTGCATTTCAAAAATGTCAAGTAGTGCACAGGCTCTATTCAAAGCAATGCCCTACAGGAGCATTCGGGTGCCAAAGAGACAAGTGATAGGTTATAATGGTATGACTGCTTGTGTTAAGGCTCTTTAAAAAGCATAATACTGAAACCCAATAGCATGTATCTTTAACAATGTTTATGAACATACAAAGGGACTACCCTAATTAAATAATTAATAATAATTACTAATTAAATAGTTCAAACATTGTCAACAGTGGAGAACGTTTTATTTCTTCACAAGTTTGGTTCTAGGGTCAGTAAATAAATGGGGTCCATCCTCACCAAAAAACGTTTTATGATGCTGGTCTTTCAGGATAGAAAGGGTTGGAAAGAATACCAGTAAACTGGGGCCAATTCATTGATCCTTTGACTTGAACATTTCCTTCTTTGTCTCTGGGACCCAAATACACACGTACTCCAGTGATGCACACCTGTAGGGATTAGATCCCTGCACAGGCCTCAAATCTAGGCCCGAGCCCGGCCCTGGCCCGAGATGCTCAGGCCCTAGCCCGACCTGTGTCCCACAGCTCATCAAAATTATTAGCCCGAGTCCGAGCCCGTTGTCTTTTCATTACACAGCGACAGCCTGTCCTATTTGCACCCATTAAAATAGGTCAGTTTTGTTAGCTATGTTTCTTATAATTTCTTAAATTAAGTTAATTTAGACAAATGTTTGGAGCATTTCTTTTTTAATGACTACCAAGCAGCCGAGCCGACAGCGAGTAAACAAATTAGCCTCCCAAATCAACGGTAATACTTTACTTAGCTACAATAATATCCATATATATTTATATAATAAACATAAACTAACTGTCTGTGTGATATGCTAGAAGTGTTTTATATATATATAACACTTCTAGCATTTCACACAGACAGTTAGTTTATATAATAAATGTTTATATATTTATTAAACCACAGTGAGAAAAACAACATTTTTGAAATACTAGTGACGCAGGCATGCTGCTTACAACAGTGCTCGCAAACGAAATGAGCAATAGCATACAACCTAAACAAATAAAATAAATTAAAAACAAACTTTCAGGTTATCTTACCTCATAATGCACCAAAGAAAACGGCCATTCTTTTTTTCCAGTAGTTTCCAACAGTTAAACAATCGACGGAGAGAGCGCGAGAGAGCAAGCTGCGATAGTTAACAGAGTTAACTCCAAAATCGCTCCAATTATTCTTTAAGTCATATTACAATATTAACAAACCCATCCATTGTGTGACCTTGTATGTCGATCGCTGACATATTGAAACTTAATCGGCTTGAATTGTTATAACATTGTTAAAATAAACATGAGACTGTCACCATCATGTAGTTACACGAAAAAACAAAACGTTTTTAAAGTACAGTATCTGTTAATACGGTAACTGTTAATACAAATCAATGCAATCTCATTTTACAATATTTTCTATATATATTGTGAAGATAACTTAAAATGTTAACAAACTTAAAAAAGATTCATTTTTATTGTGCTTGCGAGAGATATGGAATATGCAAAGACATGCCTAAAACTGTTTAATCGTGACCAATACAACCTCATCTTAATCTTGATTTTGCACCTGTATGTTTTGTTAGTTTATTATTATTTAGCGAACTCCATGATCACACATTAACAACGCGCACTAGACAAGTAACCTACACAGGTAGAGGCTCATTAGGCTGTCCTGCCTACGGTATGTGAAGCGCTACAGGAGCGATTTTGAGCGAGAGCCTTCTGGGACACTCAAACATTGCTCTGCGCTCTGGTAAACTGGGTCAGCTCCGCTCCTCGGTCCGCTTCCACTCTGCTTCGCTCACATACTCTCCACCGAAACCACATAAAACCGCAACTAATTCAGCACAGTTAATATTCCATGGTGGTGCTACGGTGGGGCAAACACGACCAAGCCTTACCCTGCCGCCGCCCCTGGTGTGCGTGAATCGAGGAGAAACCTTCTGTCTGCGTGCGTGAGACTGTCATGTCAGTCATATGTCAGTGTAATTATAAGATAGGTTAAAAACAGATTATATAATGCCTTTCTATGTTTGTTTTTCTCGAAGTAAACTTCTCATATTTTTTTTATTAAAGTCTAAAAATATTAAAAGTATAACCCCAAAAAGGCCCGAGGCCCGGCCCGCACAGGAAAGATGACATGAAAATTGGCCCGAAGCCCGGCCCTAGGGGCATAAATAAGTCGGGGCCCGTCGGGCTTGGGCTGAAATGCAGGGCTCTAGTAGGGATAACTGAACACTGATCTCCAAAGCCCTGTCTGAATAGAATTATCGTTGGTTAACAGTTCTGGCCCGAGCCATTTGGGGGCCCTAAGCAGAATTTGCTGAATCATGATTTGGGGGCCCTACCACGCTGAGTCACCTGTGCACTCGTTTGTGGGCCCCCTGGCCACCAGGGGGCCCCAAGCAGCTGCTTAGTTCGCTTATGCCTCGGGCTGGCCCTGTTTGTTAATACAGTCTGTGCTGCAGTGTCTGAACACATTCATCCTTGTTATTGTATGATGACATGCTCAAATTCCAGGCAATTAACATGCAATGCAACACATACAGAAACACACTAAGACAGTCATATGCACGCAGGCATTAAATTCCAATACAAACACATACACTCCAACATATCTGTGAGTATAAACAGGCACAGTTGTCTTTTAGATTTCTTTATTGTTTTCCAGCTATTGGACAGTTGACGAGGACCACCACCAGTTAAATACATCTGTCAATAAAGAAATGAATCTCGATAAACAAAGGTCTTGGCACTGAAGAGATTCTGTTTCTCTGTTATTCATGCAACCAAAGTTTTCTCTCAAATCAAAGGGCTTATTTCATTCAAGCACCTTTTTCTGTTTACTTTTTACAGCATCCGAACTAAGTTTGACCTTCATATATTAAAAAAGAAAGAAGAGTGTTTGAATGAGCTGTTGGCCAGACCAAACTCCAATCCTTAGTGAAGTGGTGATTGATCTCCAGATGCAGCAGCTTAGACCACCCTAGGCCAAACTCTCCTATTGTTTTAACTGGAGTAAAGAAGAGAGTCATGTTTGGCTATTTAGAATTATTAATGTTGAACTTCATTTGACCTGGTTCTTTTGAAACAAATAATGTTCTGCTGCACCAGCATCCCAACCTGAATTCCATACTGAAATGTTTTACGTAATATACATTTTGTCTAGATTTGAGTGGAAATTGGCAAATTGTCTTCATAGTGCTCTGGACTTTCCTCTAGCTTGATAGGTTGCACCAAGTAACATCAAACCCCTGAGGTTAGTTAGCCAGACACATGTGAACAAGCATGCACACCATTAGACGCACACACACACTCTCACACACACTTTAAGGCTTCTAGTTGAGCTGGACAGAACCGAGCAAAGCGAAGTAGGTGGGCTTCACCTCACTTGGGTCGTAGTAATTGCCATCCATAAATCCCCCATCTCTCTCTTTCCCTCCCTCCCTCCCTCCCTCCCTCCCTCTATCCACATTTCTCCCTTTCTGTCTCCTTCTTCCTTTATTGTGTCTCCCTCACTTGTACACTCTCTGTCAAATGGTGACCACGCACTGTGAAAACCATCCTCTATATTTCCTATCCTCACTCCAGTCTCCGGTCCCCATTTGACTGTACAGTGCAGACAGGTTACCTCCGGCCCAGCCTTGTTCAGTGCTGACATTTCCACCATCACATCCCTGTACTCCCAAAGCACAGAGGACAGTGCCACACTGACGATCGCAACAAGGATGCATTGTCAAAACATCACCAGCACTGACACACACACCATTCCACACAACACATTACAGCCCAGATTATGCATGACTAGCATGTCCATATTACATCTGTGCAAGTGAGCGTCAGTGCCAGCAATATTGTGGGGGGTCTCCCAGCTTGGGTGGAGGTCTTATGGTGTCCCTGGCATACATGGTAAATTTTGCCTCTATAAAAACCACAGTCTGTGCTACTGGGTGTATATGGTGAATTAGCCCCTGATTTATAGTTCTGCAGATCAGCTTTTTAAAATGTGATGTGTTATCCCAGTGTTGAAGATCATTACCACGGAGACCCTATTATCTTCTCTAATGACCTCATAATTCTTAGCAGAACCAGCTTTTTTCGCTTTCCCCCTTGGTTGACACACAATGAAAAGAAACTTGAAGAGCTCAAACAAGTGTATCGATTTAACCGTAGCTACCTCCTGAGAGATGTTAATATGCTAAAAAAGTTCATTGCTCAGTTATTTAATTTCTTCATTTGTCAGGTTACGTAGACATATGCAATGTTCGGATCTGTGGATACAATAGGTGGTTACTGAGTATTAACACAAGAGAACAATCTTCTACAAATGGATAGAAAAAGAGATGCGCATAAACCTCTATCTGTGACCTCCACAACAGAGAACTATAAAAATGGCCTATGTATGGATTGTGATACGAGGGTATTTCTGTTCCCTAACAAGCTATTACTATGGTGCACCTTTTTCATTAGTCACATAGAGTGTACTGTGTAGCCAAGCAAAACATTTAAACCCAAGGTAAACAAAGACAGATTGAAATGTTGATTCTAACAGTTAGCATTCAGAAAACCAATTGATCTTTGGGCCTGTTCAGATACCTCAAAATTGCATCTTTTCTCAATGTGTTTTGCATTATATACACTCACCGGTCACTTCATTAGCTACACCTTGCTAGTACTGGGTTGGACCCATTTTTGCCTTCAGAATTGTCTTCATTCTTAGATGCATAGATTCAACAAGGCGCTGAAAATATTCTTCAGACATTTCGGTCCATATTTACATTATTGTATCTCAATTGGTGCAGATTTGTCGGCTGCACATCCGATGCAAATCTCACGTTCCAACACATCCCCAAGGTGATCGACTCGAATGAGATCTGGTGACTGTGGAGGCCATGTGAGTACAGTGAACTTATTGTCATGTTCAAGAAACCAGTTTGTGAGAATGTGAGCTTTGTGACATGGGACTTTATAATGTGGGAAGTTGCCATTAGAATCCATGCTTTCATATGCCATCTTCAGAGGAAATAACACTTTGTTCACCCTCCCACCCTCTGAGCCTCTCCTTTTGCATGACTGATGTACTTCTTATAATGGGGAGCCCAACTTGTGCTGTGCCTCCACAGTATGTGGAATGAACAGTGGCGGTATGGGATGTCAGGGAGTTCAGTCTCTTTTTAAGCAGTGTGTCACAGCAGTGTCCTCGCCCGGTCTCTTTGCATTACTGCGAGTGGCGGCGTCAATGGGTTATCCTGGCCTGGGTGAATCAAACACTTCAGGAAGGGTATGATCTCAGTCACCCATGCAGTGGGGAGGCTTGGAGCAGGAAATCTCTCAGCTCCTGTAAAAGGATGCAATCAGCACGGTCCAGGCAGAGCAGAGAGAGGATGGGGTATATTTCCTGTACTTCCTGGCACCAAAAAAGACAGGCGATGTCAGGCCAATTTTGGATTTACACTTTCTAAATGAGAGCATTGTCAAGCATCCTTTTCCCATGCTGATGATGAAACAACTGTTGGAATGCTTCCAACAGGAAGACTTCAGCACAAACATCGATCTAAAGATGCAAACTTTAACGTACCGATTGTTCCTTGGCACCAAAATTGTGGTACAGCAATGGCCTACATCAACCGGCAGGGGGAGTCAAGTCTCCGACTTCATTGGTTGGCAGAGTAGCTATGGCAATGAGAGCACAGACACGTTTGGTCCCTGGTTGCATGCTATATTCCAGGGCGCCTCAATGTTGGTGCAGATCCGATGTCCAGAGGGAGTCTTCGATTGGACGATTGGATGTCGCATCCGAAATTGTCCAGGTGATTTGGAATCGATTGGGGAACTGGAATTGGAGTTGTTTGAGTCACAAGAAAATAAGCCGTGTCCCATTTGTTCTTTTCTGATGACAGGAGAGGACCGGCTGCTAGGAATGGATGCGTTACTGCAGTTGGTGCAGAAGGTCAGACTGGAGAAGTTTTTGGTCATTCTGGTGGCTCTAGACCATGCTGGGTCATCTAGGTTTCTAAAGATAATTAAGTTATTGATGGCGCCTTAATGGCCCATTCTACATCTCAGGATGCTCTACTACAGGTGAGAGGCATGCTACAGTCGAGGCCTGTGTTGACCCAGGCCCTGCAGGTTTGGTTCCTAAGAGGGACAGACTGACGCACTGTGGACATTGACTAAAGTCATTAACACAATTCAGAGCATGCGTGCTACTTCCACTTTGAAGTTTTACGGGCGGAAGGTGTTTGTGTGTTGGGGTGATTACAGTTCATTTCATCCTCTGGATTGTGAAGTCAGTGTCATTTTGACATTTCATCTATATCTCTTTGAGGTGGGAAGTTTGCCGGCTACAATCAAGGTGTATACTTTGGCGATTTCCACGTGTCATGAAGGGTTTGATAAAAGGTTTGTGTTTTTACATCCTCTTGTCATGCGCTTTCTGAAGGGAGCTCAGAGGTGCCCCAGGGTGCGAGCGGTTGTTCCAAAATTGGACTTCGCTCTGGTTCTGGAGGCACTTTTGAACCATTTTGATCCACTGGGTCTGGGGTCATAGAAGACAGCATTGCTTCTCGCTTCGGCCAAGCTTGTGAGTGACATCTCTGTGTGGCCTGACGGCTTATTTATCAACAGTGATGGCAATAGGTCAGTGTTGAGGCCGAACCAGCCATTCTTTCCTAAGGTGATCAAGAATGTATATAGGTTGCAGGTTTTGGATTGGAGCTCCTTCACTCGCCGTCCTTTTGGGAGTGAAAGTAGTGCCTCCATTGTCTGTGCTTGGTGCATGCTCTGACACAATATGTGGCAAGGCGAGCTCCAATCAAATCCTCGCCACTGTTTTTGTGTGTTTTGTAGTGATGGTCAAAATGAGGCATTAGAAAAAATTGAGACAATTGATACATTTGACTCGAGACATCATGAAACGTTTCGAAACCTTTACTCAACAGTTACACCTGCTGGCAACTTTAATTGTGACACACAACAGTCTTAATTCCACCACGATCAGACAGATGCTTCTGTGGTCGGACTGAACAATTCACGTCATTCATCACAAACTGCTTAGTTTCAAAACAGGGGTGGATAACTGCAATTTGTCAATATTGTGGGTTATTGAATGAAATAGAACTGTTTGAGACAATAAACACTTTCCTAACATAATGTCATACAAACATCTTGATTTGGAGTGTTTCCAAAACATCAAACTTATGTGAACTTCACTGCTCTGATGAGAGTGAGAATAAAACTCTTTTGGTGAAATGTACAATGATATTTAATAGATTTCTGTTATGAAGATATGAAGTGGTGATTGTGAAATAGCGGGGCGCAGATGGCTCAGTGGTTAGGGAGTCAATTGTGGTCAGAAGGATGCCAGTTCAAATCCTGACTTTTGTCCTTGGGCACATTATTTAGGAACAATACATTTTCCACATTGCCAGGGCTCAGGCGATTCCTTTTTTTGTCCACCACCTGGCCAGTCTTTGAAAAACATAATCTCGCAGGGCACAGAATTGCAGGGATGGATAAATGAACCATTGCATGTTAATATAGGTGAGGGAAGACCCCTGCATTTTTGGCCCAGTACACCAATTCAAGACCAGGTATGCATCTGCTAGGTACTGTTGAACCTCAACCATAGCATTGGCACTAGCACTCTGTATTATCCTGGTGTAACTGACTCTGTTGTCCAGGAGTGACCACTGGTTATCATAATCTACAACGCCCCCCTTGGTCTCCCTGGCAATTTAACAAATATCAATTTGTAATTGTATAAAGACCTGCGACCCCTCGCTGGGATAAAACGTTGAAGATGTGTTTGTGTGTGTAAAGGATTTATACAGAATGTCAAAGATATAAATATATGTCCAATAATAATAATAAACCTCTGATGTCGTTGGTCTATCTTGTGTCTAATGACTTAATCTCTCAATACTCTCACAAATCTCTCAGCCAAGGTGTCACGCATTCAAAATGTTCATTTTTGATGCCTAATTATATACCCGATACATCAGTGTCTTGACAACCGCGACACAGGTATTGTTCAATGTCACATGACAAAGTGTTTCGACACACTTTGTCATGTGACCAGAAGTGTTTTCGAAACACGTCTCGATACGTTGTTCCGATGCAGTGATGTGTCAAAAACATTGAGAAAGTTTCGACATTTGAATGTCGAGTGCCCATCGACCACTAATACCTTGTGGTATTTCAAATGCAGACTGATACAGAAGCCGACAAAATGTACTCTTGGTTGTTCTTGGGTGCATTGACAGGCACAGCATTGTAACAAATCCTAAATATTCTATGGTAACATTTATAAAAACTATATTAAGAAAATGATTAATGGTGGAACGTTCCTTTAAGTCCATTTAACAACCATATTGAAATGTTACCATGTTTTGAAAAAATATGTCACATACAACTGCAAAACAAAAATTTCAGCAGCCATTCATTCAGTGTCCTAATAATGAAACATTTATAAACATGTATAATTAATATTTTTTGACTATAATTCCAGCTTAATTTAGTGCCACCTTCGTATACATTTTGGAATTTCTAAGAGTAGACACAGCCCTTCACTCCAGAACTAACCGCCCTCAGCCAGCATAAAAACATTCCGTGGCATACTACTTTAGCCTCAAACAAACCCTGCGACCTGCAACTCTTCAACAAAACCAAGAACTAGTACACACAGACAGTTAGGAATGCTAAGGCAAGCTTTTTCAAACAAAAATTCACTTCCTGTAGCACTAACTCAAAGAGGTTCTGGGATACAGTAAAGTCCATGGAGAACAAGAACACCTCAGCTCAGCTGCCCATCCCTCTAAGGCTAGAAAACACTGTCACTGCTGAGAAGCCCACTATAGTTTAGAATTTCAATTAGCATTTTGCTATGGCAGGCCATGTGTTCCATCTGGCAACCCCCTCCTTGACGAAGAGCTCTGCACATTCCTGCCCATCTTGCTGATGCCCCCCATGTTTCCCCTTCGCCAAAATCCAGGCAACTGATGTTCTGAGGGAGCTGTACAATCCCTACAAATCCCAACCCCTAAAAATCAGCTGCACTTTACAATCTAGACCTTTTCTTTCTAAAACTGTCTACATTAATGATTGCTACTATCATGTACAGGGATGAGGAACTGTGTCATCGGGTGGGCTGGCTCCACCCGGTGGCCAGACATGGACAATATTCTACTATTCAATGCACTTAGTTTTTGTAATTGTCCTTGTTGCTTATTATCACCAGCTAATCCCTGTTTCCTAATCAATGTTTGTATATGTGTTCACCCCTCTCCCATTGTAGTTTGTGCGTCAATGTTCTACTCTCGCCAGGTTGGGAAAGAGTGAGTAAGAGCTAGAGAATTACCATCTTCAATGTATATGTAATCCATGACTTCACCACATATAGTGTCATAGCATATTCATTATTAAGAGTCATTCATTATTACCATCCGCAACTATACCACATGAAAGTATAGTAGGTCATGGTCGTCAGCTCTGCCAGTAGACATAAACACTCTACATCTTTCCAACAATAAACCTCTATGGCAAGCACTCTGCCTTCCTTTTCAACAACTACACCTTGTGACAGCTACCCATATTACTAGCCTTTACAACCTCTCTCTCTTTTGTTTCATCTGAGATCCCTGAAGACTGGAAGGATGCTGCAGTAATCCCCTTATTCAAAGGGGGGAACATTTTAGACCATAACTGCTACAGACCTATTTCCATCCTGCCCTGCCTCTCTATAGTCTTCAAAAGCCTGGCCAAAAAAAGAATATCAACCATTTCCAATACCACCACAGCCTCTCTAATATAGAATCTGGTTTCCGAGCCAGTCGTGGGTGCACCTCAGCCACACTCAAGATCCTAAACAACTTTATAATAGCCATTGACCAAAGACAATACTGTGCAGCAGTTTTCATCGACGTGGTCAAGGCCTTCGACTCTGTCAATGGCAATCCTCATTGGCAGCCAAACTTGCCTGGGTTTCTGAAACATCTGCCTTACCTGGTTAAAAATGTATCAGATTTCAATGTAAGTCGGAGGGCCTGCTGTCCAGCCTTCTCGCTGTCTATGGGGGTGACTCAGGGTTCTATTTTCGGGCAGATTCTATTTTCTGTATATATCAATGATGTCACTCTTGCTACAGGTGACTCTTTGATTCACCTCTATGCAGATGACATTAATATCGATACAGCTGGCCTGACATTGGACACTGTGATAAAAAAAAATCTAAACGAGCTTTGATGACATACAGCACTCCTTCTGTGGCCTCCAATTGCTTTTAAATTTGTGTAAAACAAGATGCTATCTCTTCAAACAATCACACTCTGCCCCTACCTGCCCAACAAGCATCACAACTCTGGACGAGTCTGAATTAGACAACTACAAATGTGTAGAGCAACTACAAATTGAAAATGACCATCCTTCCAATACTAGACTTCAGTGATGTAATTTACAGAGCTGTCACAAACTTTCTCCTTAGGAAATTAGATAGTATTACACAGCGCCAACTGTTTTGTCACCAATGCTCCATATTACACCCATCACTACAAATACTATGAACTAGTTGGATGGCCATCTCCACACCCCCAAAGCCAAACTCACTGGTATCATCTTATTTACATTTCTTTACTAGGCAGAACCCCACCTTATGTAAGCTCATTAATCTCCAGAGCAGTGGAGGGAGGAATTGAGTTTGGAAATGTTATAAAGATGAAAAAATTAGGATTTGACAGTCTGTTTAATATGTTGCTCAAAACATAGTGTTCTGAGTGTCATCAGCGTAGCATTGAAAGTCAAAGTTGAAATGGTCGAGGATCTGTCCAAGAGGGAGGATGTAGATGACCCCTGGGTGACTGCAACTAATTTTGATTTGTGGTCATTGAGTGAGATGTAATGGATGCGGTTAGTGAGATAAGCCTGCAGCCAGGAGAGTACAATTCCCTCAACACCCAGACCCCCGAGCCTAGTGATGAGGTCATTCACAACTTTGAGAAGTGCAGTCACTGTACTGTCGAGTGGATGGAAGCTAGACTGAAGAGGCTCAAACAGGAGGTTGAGGAGGTTGTTTTGAAGTTGAGAGGCAACAGTCCTTTCCAGGGTTTTAGCAAAGAAGGGGAGGTTGGATATGGAGCAGAAGTTTTTACGAATGGTGGTATCCAGTCCAGGCTTCTTTAAAATGGGAGTGATTGGAACAATTCTTTCGGTAAAGGGGACAATACCATTGGTGAGGGAGAGGTAAAAAATGTTTGTGATGTAGGGACAGAGTGCAGGCAGGCATGTTTTAATGAGAGCTGTAGGGATGGGTTCCAGGGAACAGCTAGTCATTTTAGATGACATTATAAGTGTGGAGAAATAGGCAGAGTCAATGGGGGAGACAGAGTAAGTAGTTGGCAGTTGGGGTGGGTGATGTGGGAGACTGGTCAGACAGAGATGCATTGATTTTTGTGATTTTGTCTCAAGAAATGTAGAAAGGCAATTGCCTGCAGAATGGGGGAGCTAGAGCTATCATCACGAGACTGGAGTAGTTTGTTAACCGTGCAGAACAGGGTTAGTGACTTCATTTTAGAGCTATTGATGATGTTGGAGAAGTAGGATGACCTGGCAGCACTGAGGGCATCTCTGTATGTGGAGATGTGATGTCTCTAGGCTTCAGTGTGGATCGAAAGCCCTGACATTCTAAACAGTCATTCAAGGCGGGGACCAACCTGCTTCAGACAACGGAGCTCAGGTGTAAACCAGGTTGCTGAGAATGTGAATGAAACATGCTTAGCTCTGAGTGGTGCCAGAGTGTTGTGGAGTAGACAGAGCAATGTTGAACTGGTTAGCCAAATCGTCAGGGGTGCTGGGGGCATGATCAAAGACAAGTGCACAGCACATGGCATCCAAAAGCTGGAGGGGGTTAACAACTTTGATATTATGTAAACACCACTAAATCGTGATAGAATGACCAGCCTACAAACAAGGGACACCATTGGAGCAGTGCAGCAGAGCGTAGCAGAGGGGCAGCAGAGGAGCGACTGCTGGGTTTCCCAAGGGAATTTCTTGTGGGGAGGGCTATGGCAGTAGATGCCCTGAACACCCAGCCAGGGCTGACGTTTCATCTCCTGACAGGTTGGACAGCAGGGAGCTCTGGCTGGTTCCATCACACAGCCACCTGGAGAGCAGTTTGGGGAGTTTCTACCACCTCCTCTGCCGGAGTGGCTTGAGGGGCTGCTGCCGTCTCCCCCACCAGGGTTTGAGGATGTGCTGGACCCTCCTCCAGAGTGGCGAAAGGAGCTGCCCCCCTCCTTCCGCGGGCTGGCTGGAGGAGCTGGTTCAGCATTAAGGGAGGAGCTGTGGACTGCCAAGCTACCAGAGGAGCTGTGGGCCACCCCCGCCAACGGAGGACCTCTGGCTGAACCTCCACCTGGGGACACGCTGGTTGGGGGGCACTCTCGAGTGGGTTGGTTCTGCCCGACCGCCCTCCCTTTTTCTCTGTTTTTTTTTGGGCGCTCCTTTTTGTTTTTGATAAGTGTGAAACTGTTGACAAACAGTTTCACACTTATCAACAACACGAAGTGTTATGAATTTAACATAAACTTTATTGAGGCGGAGTTGAAGCTGCAATATATAATATGTAGACCCGAGTACTACCCTAATACAGTACATAACATCCAGCAGCATCTCGTCTCCAATCCACAAAGCAACCAGGAATGACGTTGCTTAGTTTCAGAGAGTGAGCCAGCAGTAGGTGCAGATTGCTGTACTCCTCGGAGTGAATCTAGTCTAGATTGTGAATGTACTGATTCTATACTGTGGAAATACAGTACATAGTGAGTACTGTCTGTCAGGTATCTCCACCCAGCTGTGTGATTTATGATAAGCTATAGACACAACAGGAATCCCTGTCTCTCCATTAATCATAACGCCTGGTATTTAAACTGCAGGAAAGCCTCCCGACTATGTCGCTTAGACGATGGAGTAGATGGGGGAGAGAAGAGAGATGAAGGTGAAGAGGTTAAGAGATAGAGAATATTCACCTCCCTATGGCAT
Source organism: Umbra pygmaea (assembly GCA_016801145.1). NCBI lineage: Eukaryota > Metazoa > Chordata > Actinopteri > Esociformes > Umbridae > Umbra > Umbra pygmaea. The sequence goes on along the minus strand of JACXGM010022632.1, from coordinate 451 downwards.
CAAGAGGAGCATGGGAGGAGGACCAAGGGAAGAAGCCATTGAATAGTAAAGATCAAAATGGAGAGATAATCAGTGAGGAAGGAGGTTGAGTAAGAGAAAAAGAGCAGAAACCCAGATTACTAGCCATCATTGAAATATAGAGAACTTCATTCTATTAGAGGTTACTCTGTTTTAATTTTTACTGTTATAATTCATAACATGTTTATTATTTTACTTTGGCAATGTAAACAAAAGTTACTTTGCCAATTAAGCCCTTTAAATTAAATTGAAACACAGAAAGCAGACATATAAATTCTTTGTTGTTCCCCTGTGCTCCTTAGGGAGTAAAAAGAGATTGCTGAGAGAATTTAGACACACACACACACACACACACACACACACACACACACACACACACACACACACACACACACACACACACACACACACACACACACACACACACACACAC